>JAQYXR010000233.1:0-137390 GCA_030545055.2 Neoaliturus tenellus
CCCGGTGCATGTAACTAAATTGCATCAAATTCTGATATTTTTCATTTTCCCTATAAACCCCATACTAGTCTGGGTTGAGTAGGTAGGTTTTCCGTTATATGAGTGCTGTAAGTAAATATAAGTTAAACCCTACCTAGTGAATGTACATACCAAATTTGATCAAGTTATGTCAATAAAAAAAAGTTAGGGTTTTGTTAATTCCCCATAAGAATACATGGAAAACCTATTTTTGTATTTGTCCGTAACTTGTTAAGCCATGTTAACAATTCAAAATACTAATTGTTTTTTGTTTTTTTTTTTTTTTAGCTCTTTAAAATGGTTTTAGTTAACATTGTTCAATTTTGAAAACTTATGTCCAAATATAACAAAAATCCGTTTTTGGCCCTTTTAAAACCCCATAAAAACTTTATCCCATAACCTTATAATGCTGGTTCGCGAATTCATGAAAATATACCTGGTCCTATAACTTCATACCAAAGTTTATCAAAATCTGAGGTCCCTGTCAAAAGTTATTAGTACCAAGGACATATATATGAAAATGAACTAACGGTATTTTTGGCCTCTGGGGACACCAAAATGAAAAAGTAACCTGGTCCCGTAATAGCGTATTCCCCACAAGGAAATTCACTAAAACTAGGGGCCCGTGCGCAAATTTCGCATTTTGTAATGTGTTCCTTTCCGTTTGTGAAAAAATCACCTACAGTACAATTCAAGAGAATTATGCCTTTTCAATCAATATTTGTGTTGATTATGCAGTGAAAGACGAAGTATTTTTGTCTATAATATATATTACAAATTTATCTGTAGGTAATCTGTTGTTAAGTTAAACATTTTAAAATCTTTTAAATTTGGTCAACATTTTAAAGCGCCCTCTAGAACTAAATCAAAAACTGGGGGGGGGGGGGGGGGGGGGGGGGGGGGGGGGGGGGGGGGGGGGGGGGGGGCAAAGCCCGAAATAAAATGACCCCACGTGCTAGATCTTAAGATTGAAAATGCCACATCAATCTTAAAAATCGGTTAAGTAGGTAGGGAGGAAAAGGATGTAACAGACAAATCCTTATAGAATTAAGTAAAATTATGATACATTATGGCAAGAATATTGCAATTTTATGTAGTATAATTATAAAAGTAGTGTCAAATTGTTGGTGCTGGGCCAGTTCAAGGTCACCTGAGGGATGACGTCATCGAGGTCAATGACCCCACCGGATGACGTCATCGATGACGTCATCGATTGCGTCATCGATGACGTCACACCCATGACGTCACAGAAATGACGTGCTGATGACGTCATCACCCCCTCACGTCATCAAAATGACGTCACCGACGCCAGATGAGAGGGTATAAGTACACTTGTTGCCCTGAACGTTGCATTGAATTCACACTAAAGCAGCTAACTGGCTGCAAATTGTGCAACAATCATTTTGCAGGTTTTTGCAAACATTATTTAGGAGCCTGTCAGTACAGATCAACTTGGCATACGGAAGCACTCACTATCAATGAAATCGCTATAGATACACAAGAGTAGTCTTTCTACTCTTTGACTTTTTTAAAACTCCTTTTGAATGACCTTGACCTTTCCCCCTCCACTCACCTTAGGTTATATAAACCCCATTCCCACTGACCACAGCATCACTTCATCGTGCTAACTCGTCAAAGCAGCATCAACTATGGAAAGTAAGCGCATCTCATGTTGCGAGCATAGGTGTTTGGAGATACAAGGCGTCACATATTGTGCAAAGAAGCGTTGGGAGGAAGAGACGGGGACAACCTATTGCTGTGAGGATAAGTGTTTCCTCTTACCAAAGTGGCAAGTGGATGGGCTGGCCTGCCGGCAATGTGAATGCTTCGGATGTTGCAGGTGTAGATGCAAGAACCAACAGCTGCCACCACCGGTACTACAAACTTTCAAAATCTACAAATCCAAATACTTTTATACTTGTTGTCCGCAGCGGTGTATTAAGTTTCACTTCTCCAATCTTACCAATTGTCGGAAGTGCTAACGGACAACCTGATGGGTGGTGCACCTGTTTTCTGGACTCCTGCCGCTACAGATCGGATTGGTTTACAGATCCATTAGAAATTGATGAAGTCGCCCAGGAAGCACAAGAGTAGTCTTTCTACTCTTTCACTTTTTTAAAAACTCCATTTGGATGACCTTGAGATTTCCCCCTCCACTTCCCCATATACCTAGAGTACACAGAGCCTGACAGTCAGTCACTCGGTGGCTGTCGTGGGGTGCGCATCGGTGTCGGCGCTCCGTTGTTAGTTTTCAAGGTCACAGTAATATCAAATTGTTGGTGTTGTGCTGGTTCAAGGTCACCTGAGGGATAACCGATTGCCCATTTAGGCAGAGTCATGTCAGAAACTCGAGTTTAACTTGGCACTTTGCAGTTTCTCGTCGAAAATTCGCTCCAAGGTGGTCAAGGTCACTGGGACTTCGGACTGAAACTAGGAGCGTAGTGCGAGAAACAGCAAAAGTGCCAAAAAATTTTAAGTTTCGGCGTGACCTTGACCTTAGTGGCGTCGGTGACGTCATTTTGATGACGTGAGGGGTGATGACGTCATCAGCACGTCATTTCTGTGACGTCATGGGTGTGACGTCATCGAAATGACGTCATTGGTGATGACGTCATCGATGACGCAATCGATGACGTCATCGATGACGTCATCGGTGAGGTCATTGACCTCGATGACGTCATCCCTCAGGTGACCTTGAACTGGCCCAGCACCAACAATTTGACACTACTTATAAAACATTTTATTGATATGGAGAACTGTGTTCTCCAATCAATCGAAATAAATCGTAAACTGAACCGGTTTTCAGGGATTTAATACTAATAATGTGATCCTTATTTTTAAAGGTACAAGTATTCTTGTCTGATTCAATTAAAAAAAAAAAAAAATATTAAAGGCTGTATGAAGGTTTTAACGTGGATTTTGTTCAGTGTTATCAAAAGTCATCAACGCTTTGCAACGAAGTGTCATAAAAATAGTAATTTGTATAGTCTGAAAGTAATATATAATACAGAACTTTTTCAAATATATATCGACAAACCAATTTATGTATAATTTCATATAAATTTTAACCCTGCAGAAAAAAAAATAATCCTGCAAACCCAAACACGTAATTTGGCGATGTCAATTTATTATAGAAACAATTAAAAACACTATGAGTGCGCAGGTCTGCTGCAACAGGGTAATTGCAATTTATGTTCAAGCAGTAACAACGAAAGCAGTTCAGAATAAATATTAACTTGGTATACATTATTAAGTCTTAATATGACAATAGAATGAGTGATAACTTTGCTCTGTGCGGCGGTCTACGTCGACGTGACCCGCCAACAGCCCGGCCCTGGACCTGACAAACTTTGTAAAATTACATTTAACTCGAAAACGGCACTTCATAGGAAAAAACTATAAGAGACATAAATTGTTGTAAACTACCTAATCTATCTATTTGTATCATATTTAGTGATATCGGAGCCCTTGGTATGACGTAAACATAATTGGAAACAAAGATAAATATATTTTGGAACAATATCTTTTATTTCAGAGGCTTTGTAATTACTTCCCGGTGTAATAAAACCGTTTAAAATGCATTAGTCTTGTTTCACTACTTTTTGTGAACATTTTTATCTTTAAATTATCAAAATAGACATATAAACAACGAAGCTATGACTATTATTATGCAACAAGTACATTAAAAAAACACTTAAATTTTCATATCTTTAACACAAGATAAAACCACTTTTGCAAGAGAGTTCATCGTGGCAACATTGGTTTTGCTGACCCCTAGTGTACCCAGAATAAGGTCGAATCGGTACCAAAAGTATATCTTCCGGGTATCACCTCAATGCGATTTTGAGGCTTGGGTCCCCTACTATATATACTAGTTTGCATTAAATTCAATGCAAAATCCGCGTTTTTATGAAGAAAAATCGCAATAACTCTGTTATTTATTGTTAGATCCTTACAAATTTGGCACCATTGGTTAGGTAATTTAATTTTACAACTTTTTTGTGTCTTGTAAAATTTTTATAAAATTTATATATATATATATATATATATATATATATATATATATATATATATATATATATATGTGTGTGTGTGTGTGTGTGTGTGTGTGTGTGTGTGTGTGTGTGTGTGTGTGTCCATGGTACCGATAACTTTTGAAGCGGACCTCTGATTTTAATGAAATTTGGTATAAAGGTGTAAGACCAGGTCTATTTTCATGAGTTCGCCAACCAGCATTGTCGGGTTATGGGAACAGGGTTTTATGGGATTTCAAAGGGGTAAAAAATGGGTTTTGGGATTTTTTAACCTCAATTTTCAAAATTCAAAAATTTTAACTACGTAAAACCACTTAAAAGAGCTTAAAAAACCCAACAATTTAGTATTTTGAATCATTAAAATAGCTTAACTGGTTATGGAGGAAATTTAAATCAAGTTTTCCATGTTATTCTTATGGGTTAATCTTTAAAAAGTTATATATCGCTTGTTTATAAACATATCTTAATAACATTTTTTATGAACCGTCCTACTTGATGAGTAATGAAAATTTAATCAAAAACCCGCATGGCAGCAAACCTACATGCCAAATACCATGGTATTCTCATGGAAAATAAGTGTATAATGGGAGCAAGAGAGATGGAGATAATAAGGTGTCTGTTCCTAATAATCAGCTGATCAGCTTTCTTCTGCATTTGTCAAATTTGGAAGGTTTATGTTTTGGCATTTGTAAACAAATAATTCTTTTTGCATGGAAGCTTTGAATATGCACCTATATTACTGTAAAAAATATTTATTGCAATATAAATATTATTATATAAATTATTAAATAAAAATAATTAACTCAGAAAAAATGCCATTAAATATATCATATTTCATTCTAAAGATTATTAATTAATTATATAAGATAGCCACAAAGTTCTTTGATGTTTAAAAAATAGCTCTTAGGAAATTCGCTCAGTAGCCTACGCAGGTCTGCTGTGACGAGGGTATTGTTTATAATTAAATGTGTTAACTGATGTAGAAATAAAATAATGGCTCCATGGCTCTGTTTCATTGATTTCAAGCTTTTATTTATTTTATCACGTTCGCGGCTGAATGATTTTTCGTGTACCTCACCGCCATCCTAGTCATCATCGAAACTGCCACATGTCTAAATGTAGCAATAGCTTAAAAAAAAGTTATTAACCACTGATTCCATGTTTCTTTATTTAGATTTCAACAATTACTTAAAATAAAATGGTTTTCATAGCAACTAATCAACTTTGGCTACTCTCTCCTGAAAGTAGTAGCTGCTCCCTACATCTCCTTGATTTTGTGTTTTAGAAGAGGTTCTAAACTTGACCCAGGGTTCTCTTCCTCAACTCCAGTTTTCTTGGGCTCCTCACATCCAGAGAAGAAAACAAAGTTCCGAGAACCGTTGGGAAAGAGCTCTTCTCACAGTTTAAGGAGTTCATCCTTTCAACAGAGTAGGTGACCGAGTTTCCTTGACCGAGGGTTACTGCTAGCACTCGAGAACTTGAAGTTCGGGCTTCCCGACCTCAAGGAAGAAGTTCCACAGGAGGTTCAATCTACAAGAGCTTCTAAGAAAAGCTCCAGCTCCTGCCTTTGTTCAAGCGGTTGACTGTCCTTTTCTTCAGCCTACCAGCGTAAGACTTCTACGACCAGTCTTGGAGAACACGCCATTACTGTGTGGATTCTTTGAGAGTTTGCAACAACAGTTATACATTTTTTTATATTATTTATTCAACTCTGTTATACATGGAATTTTATAAATTATACAATGTACTAAATAATTTGAATTATGTACTTTTCTTACCAAAATGTTTTGTTCAAAAAATAAAAATAAAAATTTATTTTAAGTACTTTTTAGCGAATTTAACTATATAGGGAATACGCTATTACGGTAGTAGCCATGGTAAGACCTAAGCCCGGGACCACTTTATTTTTAGCGAATTTCCCTATAGGGAATACGCTATTATGGTAGTAGCCATGGTAAGACCTAAGCCCGGGACCATGTTACTTTTTTGTTTTGGGGTCCCCAAAAGCCAAAAACACCGTCCGTTCATTTTCATATATATGTATATATATATATATCTATATATCTATATATCTATATATATATCTATATATATATAGATCTATGTGTCCGTGGCACTGATAACTTTTGACAGCGACCTCCGATTTTGATGAAATTTGGTATGAAGGTGTAAGACCAGGTCTATTTTCATGAGTTCGCGAACCAGCGTCATCGGGTTATGGGAACGGGGTTTTATGGGGTTTCAAAGGGGTCAAAAATGGGTTTTTGGCATTTTTGGACCTCAGTTTTCAAAATTTATAAATTTTAACTAAAACCATTTAAAAGAGCTCAAAAAAACAAACATTTTGGTATTTTGAATTTTTATCTTAGCATAACTGGTTACGGGGAAAATCCAAAAATATGTTTTCCATGTTATTTTTATGGGAAATCAAGATTACCCTATACCTTGCTTATTTATTGACATAACTTAATCAAATTTGGTATGTACATTATCTAGATAGGGTTTAACTTATACTTGCTTTCAAAACCCATATGGCGGCAAGCCTACATACTCACCCCCATGGGGTTTATGGGGAAAATATAAAATTGCCATAGCTTGATACAATTTTGTGTTTACATTCACCAATTATTGATTAACTTAGATTTTCTAACAACACCCCATGGCAGCAAACCTACATACTCGATCCTATGGTGTTTTTATGGGGAAAGTAAATAATCTGATATTCCATGGGAAATTCGCTGAGTACGCAGGTCTGCTGCGACGGGGGTTTTTCATTTTGAGGTCCCCAGAAGCCAAAAACACCGTCGTTCGTTTTCAGATTGTTATATATATATATATGGTACCGATAACTTTTGTAGGGGCCTTCCGATTTTGATGAAATTTGGTATGAAGGTGTAAGACCAGGTCTATTTTCATGAGTTCGCGAACCAGCATTGTCGGGTTATGGGACAGGGTTTTATGGGGTTTCAAAGGAGTCAAAAATAGGTTTTTCGCATTTTTGGACCTAAATTTTTAAAACTCATCAATTTTAACTAAAACCATTTAAAAGAGCTTAAAAAACAAACAATTTAGTATTTTAAATCCTTTAAAATAGCTTAACTGGTTATAGAGAAAATTCAAATCAAGTTTCCCATGTTATTCTTCTGGGTAAATCTTTAAAAAGTTATATATCGCTTGTTTATTAAGGGGGTAGTCTGTGCTTAAAATGACCAAAAATGAAATATTTTTCAAATTTTCAAAAATATTTTTTTCTTATTCTTTATTAATTTATAATTAAAAAAATATATAATACATGCCATAAAAACTGTTGTCTACCCTTTTAAATATTTGTTTAAATAAACCTTACATCGAATAATTTTGCTTCCCACCTACTGATGAACGCTGCTCTTCAACATTCACTCCCATATTCTCGTTAGAATTACTGCATTATTATATATACATATATAAATATATAATTTTAGAAATCATATCAACTAATTTGAATGCCTTTGCCCCCAGTCCACAACATAACAGTGATATTCTGTTTCTTTTTGTCAGCTTTCTGCTATTATACAGCAGCTGATTTCTGTTGTTGTTTTCTTGTTTTGTTTGTTTATCTGCACAGCATTGAAAAGTAACACTATTTTACTATAGTTCTTTTGTTGCGTAGTGATGTGACAGTATAGAGAAGTATTTATTAGTGCTGTATTATACAAATCTGCATCCATCCTCCTCTCTATGAGTGAAGTTTTTGAGACCCAATAACCTAGCTAGGCCTAAGCCTTGAACACAGTACCGGTAACCTGGTTGTAGGTTATTATTTTAATTTTGTGATCTCTTACAATGGCACCCACCAAGCAGAGATGTAAAGGTAGTAATTTCACTTTCAAGTCTAGAAAAGCTGGACAAAAGCAGCTATCAGTGAGAGATGGAGCAAAATTGAAAGTGAACGTGGCAAGCCGAACACTTTGTTTCACTTTTTCACCGTTTTCCGAAAGTGTGTTCTTTTACAACGAGAAAAGTTGTATCTCAAATATTTGAATAGATATCACCATGATTTTTGTTTTGTTTTAATCAGCATTAAATTGTCTATGATATAGAGTATGGGTTTTTGATTTGGTTGTGTCTAAATATTTAAAAAATTAATAAACCAACAATATTTTAGGTGTTTTTTTAAATCACAACTTTAAAATTGTTTTTACCACACTATTTTCTGGAAATCAAACAAACCCATACTTGATATCATAGATAATGATGCCAGGAAACAAAAAAATTTTTAATTATTGATGTAGGTAAAAAACTTTAGGGTAGAGAACTTTTCCTGTAAGTCTCCGCAATTTTTTCAAAAAGTCCCCCCCCCCCCGAGGGGGGGGAGGGGATAAAAAATTTTTTGCCTCAATTTTATTATTCTGAAGGGTACCCAAGCATCCTATTTAAGTTTGAATAAAATATTACAATAAATAACAAAAAAAGTATTTTTCACAGACTCCCCCCTTAACATATCTTAATAAAAATTTTTATGAACCTTTACTAGGTGGTGAGTAATTAATATTAGATCAAAAACCCACATGGCAGCAAACCTACATGCTAAATCCCATGGTATTCTCATTGTACGGTGGAAATACGAGTAAATTGACAACTAAATTAATCATGTAAAATAAATACCCCCGTCGCAGAAGACCTGCGTACTCAGCGAATTTCCATAGGAATTTGAGATTTTGTATTTTCCCCATAAACACTATAGGAATGAGTATGTAGGTTTGCTGCTATGGGAGATTGTTAGAAAATGTTAGTTTTTAGGAAATACAATGATTAGGAAAGTTAAAAATAAAATTGTATCAAAATTCTGCACTTTTTAATTTTTTCCATAAACCCCATGGGGGTAAGTATGTAGGTTTGCTGCCATGGGATATTGTTAGAAAATGTTAGTTGTTAGGAAATATTAGGTAGGCCCCTAACTTAAATATAAAATTGTATCAATATTCGGCACTTTTTAATTTTCCCCATAAACCCCATAAGGGGTGAGTATGTAGGTTTGCCGCCATATGGGTGTAGTAAGCAAATATCAGTTAAATCCTACATAGTGAAGGTACATACCAAATTATACAAAGTTTTGTCAATAAATAAGCGAAATACAGGGTTCTATTGCTTGATTTCCCATAAGATTAACATGGTAAACCTGTTTTTAACTTCTCTCCGTAATCCGTTAAGCTAAGATAAAAATTCAAAATACTAAATTGTTTATTTTTTTAAGCTCTTTTAAATTGTTTTACTTAAAAATGTTGACTTTTTAAATTTGAAGTCCAAAAAAATGTCCATTTTGACCCTTTTGAAACCCCATAAAACCCCATTCCCATAACCCGATCATGCTGGTTCGCGAACTCATGACAATAGACCTGGTCTTACACCTTCATACCAAATTTCATCAAAATCGGAGGTCCGCTTCATAAGTTATCGGTACCACGGACACACACATGTATACATATATTAATATATATATATATACTAGCTGTGTACCCGTTCTTCGCACGGGGTGTGTGTACAGTTTATTAAACGAATGATATTAGTGATTTCACAAATTCAATATATAACCTTCAGTTGGTTCATTCTAACGTATCTAGATATCAAGTTTTATGCTTAATAGCTACCAGGTACATTTGTCAAAATCTTGTTAAATCCATTTCTCATTTAGTCTAGAAGTTATTTCTATTAATGATTTTGTTGCAGTTTGATTAAACATTTATATTTGTATGGTGATTTACTTTATAGTTCTATGAGTATAAACTCATAGACGATTTAATGAAACTCAGACTTGTAAAAAATATTATAGATTCTTATGAAATCTAATATTGAATCCTTGAATGGGTGTGACGATAGCTATATGCCAAATCCAATGTATTCCACCCTTGCATCTTGTTCTGCCCATGAAAGATATGTACAGACATGTACAATATTAAATCTAAATTCAAAATTAGTTAAAATTTTAATTCCCAAACCAAGTAAAACAACGCGACATCTGTCAGTAACGTAGGCCTATAGGCACCGCAACGCAGTGTAGATATTAGGTTACTTAATTAAATTTTTTGTCTTTAGACTTTACCTTTTTACCTAAAACCTCATGTGTTGCCAATGTATACAAAACCGAATAAATAGTGACATCCCATGTTAAAAAGTTATGTCGAAAAACGGAGAAAAATTAAGCATTGATGGTGGGATTACTTTTCCTTATTAATTGCCACGGGAAGTGCTCTTTTTACCTTATAAATGTCAAAATAAGTATTTTTGTTTGTTTACACAAAATAAAAAAACAATACCAACAATCTGCAGATAAACCATCTTCTGCTTAAACCAACTTCTGCTTAAACCATCTGATTCCATTCAACCAATCAGCATGATTCTTGAATGAAAATTATAGTGGTATGGTACTATGAGTGTTTTTTGAGCGACTTTCTCGTTTCTTCTTAAGAACCCTACTCATTAGGTAGGTTCTTACACATTAATATTGCCCCGTCTCTACCCGAACTACTTGACAGATTGAGCAATTTATAAACCTCATTGGTTTTAACTACATATTGAGTATAATGAAATACACCTCTTTTTGTCAGAACGTGCAATGAAAGCTAAATTGGGAACTAAAATTAGTTTGTAATGATTAGAAACATTTTAAGATTTAAGGGTCAAAACTCGTTTTGTAATAATTTGCATAAATTATTTTAATGTTCATATTTAGAACCAAGAACTATTTTACTTTATTCACTGTATTTAGGCCAATGAAAAGTTAAAGGGTTAGGTATGAATGAGTCTGTATTTAAAATTTTAAGTGTTGCCATCTGTGGTGAAAATGACAAACTGTCTAATCCAGCTGATTAAAGAGCATAGATAAAAAGGTAGAATTAAATATTCCCATAAGATTAACATTGAATATTTCTTTTACTATAAGGCAGAGCCTTTTTGCGAACGATGCTTTAGAGCAGCTAAAATTGTTCTAATTGCAATATTTAACAATAATAAAAATTTTCATATGATTTACTAAATCCTTGTCGTGTAAAAAGAGATTAAAAATTGGTATTTTAGCACAACTTGGCTACTTTGACATACTATGGGGCAAAGCCCTAAGGTCGCTAAGTCAATTAAAGTTGTAATGAACCTTCACACCACTCTAGTCTATGACATGAAAAATTTTAGACCCTTAGGTAAAGTCGTTATCCAGTGAAAAGAGGACAAAATAGGACCCATGAGCGTTACAGGCAGAATGACAGAGAGAGAGAGAGAGACAGACAGACAGAGGGAAAGAAATTTAGATGACACCAATTTTGGATTCTGCGATGCATAAGAAGTAAAAATAACCAAAAATTTCAAAATTCTAAACAACGTACAGACAAAACTCTAATTTTATTAATATAGATGAAAATGAACGAACGGTCTTTTTGGCTTCTGGGGACCTCAAAATGAAAAAGGAACATGGTCCCTTGCTTAGGTCTTACCATGGCTACTACCGTAATAGCGTGTATTCCCTATAGGGAAATTCGCTAAAAGTAAATGCAGATCCACACTTAAGTTAACAGTACAGTAATGAGGTTGCGTTGAGAAAATCCAGTCCAATACTATAGGATTTACTACAGTATTTAAAAGTAATAAGGCGGAGTAAATTTATAAATCACTTAAGAAACATCTTCACCCCTGTGCCAGAAGCCCATTGTTGCGCAGTCGGCAATGTTAATCATACGGCTTTTAATGCAAAACATGGTATTTTATTTCCCCTGTTTCAGACGCCGTCTTTCAACCGATTTTATTTAAACTTGGTAAGTGGCTAATAACTTGGCTAAATATTCCCTATTTAGTTGAATAGTTATTTTAGGCTTCTCATAACTCGAATTTTTAAAATTTTACAAATATTACTAGAGAAAATCGAGTTACTTTGCACAGAGAGTAATATTTGTTATTTTTTTAAATTTCGAGGTATGAGAAGCCTAATATAACTATTCAACTAAATACTCACCAAGTTTAAAGAAAATCGGTTGAAAAACGGCGTCGGAAACAGGGAAATCAAATACCATGTTTTGCATTAAAAGCCGTGTATGGTTAACATTGCCGACTGCGCAACAATGGGCTACTGGCACACGGGTGAAGATGATTCTTAAAGACTAATTGTAAAAGTATTTTATGTTGGTTTTAAATAAGTTGTTCATGGATTACTGTATGCCTACTATGTATATTTAGAATTTTCATCATAGAACTCTACTGTATATACACCTGGACCACACCCGCAAACCAAGCTCTAACCAAAAACCGCAACCCGTGTTCTGAATAGTACAGTAAAATTAGGATTTTAGATCGACAACTGATGTGCATTCACAAAAATTTGATAAGAGCTTCTTTTAAGCACTATAATTAAAGATCCGATGAGTCCCCAAAAAATAAAGTTGTTTTTCATTTGTAAAACAACTTTTCAAAATGGCGGTTTTTTGAAAAAAATATGTTTATTTTTATTTTTCACCTGAATTTCTCAATATAAGGTTATGGAACCACCACCGATAATTTTTAGATGGGAAGTAGTTCATTTTGACCGGTCGTTAATTTTTAGCCGCCATCTTGGATCCGACATATTGGATGAAAGTTATTTTTTCTAATGTAAAGATAGTGTTGTGACACATTATTTCAAAATAGATTTTTACGCTGATTACAATGCCGCAATCCGTTTTTGATACACTTAAAAAAAATTCATCCCTGTAAATTCCTTATGGACATTTCTAATTTTAAATATATTTTGCATTATTTTTATTTTATATCTAGTTCTAACTTAGGAATGCTGTTCATTGTGACCTTAAAATACTCAGTAATATTCCAGCATTAACTTTAGCTATTCTTCATTCAATTGGAAGATACTGAGACGAGTTATATCCTTCTATTTAATAGAAACTTCAATTTTTTTTAAATTCGCTTTTAGTTAAAGATTAATATCTCAAGTTCTAAACAAGACACAAAGTAAATTCTGGTCTTAAAACAACTAGTACATCAATGTCTTTAATTTGAGTTATTGACCATTGAAATTCGTTGGATTTTAAGTGGCTTATAAATGTCTAATCAACATAAAATTTATTGGTTCCTAAAATTCGTCATCAGTTAAAGACGTACAACTCAAGTTGTAAATGAGATTCAAGGTTCGTTTTGGTCTTAAGAGGGGGCTAAAGGGTCAGTCCTGGCGGACGCTGTTGTAACTACCTGAATACATTTACAAGCGCACTGAGAGCGAGAAACAAAATCTAGTATTTTGGTGTAAAACACGTTGGATAAAGGTACGCTGCCGCAATTCAGCATGTGTGAAGCCCAAAGTTTAGGTAGATAATGGTGTGGAAGGAGATTTGGCGGCGGAAAGTAGGCCTTTTAATTAAGACGGGGCAAAATGTCCCCTCTCAAAACGTCATGCAGTGCTTCGCCTTCTCCAATTTTCCGAGTTTATTTTAAGTCCAATAAAAGTGGGATTGGTTTTAAATAAAAGATAAAGAATTGGGCTATTTGGCTAACTTTTTGATTTTTTTATATTTTTAGTCCACATCAAGTTATAATGGATCAAAGTTTATCGAATCCCCTTTAGTATCATATGGATACAAATTTGAAAAAATCAAAAAGTTAGCCAAATAGCCCAAGTCTTTATCTTTCATTTAAAATAAATCCCATTTTAATCGGACCTAAAATAAAGCTAAATTCTTGGAGAAGGTGAAGCACTGCACGATGAATTTTTAGTCCGAGTGACCCGTGACCCCCGATACTGACAGCCTCTAGCGGCAGCCGCTGAAACTGACGGGCGCCCATGAATACGATCTACTTCCAACAGCTGATTGTAATTTAAAATGAATTTACATCTGTCACATGTTTATTACGTTGTTTATTGTTTACACTTTTACATTCTGCACATGGTTTCGACCCTTCGAATGTTTTAATTTTGTTTTTATATTCAACCTTATAAACTTCAATTACGGTAATTTAATATAACCTTTAAATTTATATTTTTTTTATTTGAATTGAAAAATATGTACTGATAATGGCTCCAAACAATTAAATTCATGGAGTAAGGAAGCAAAACATCGCAGAGGAGAATTTCTTACGAAATGGAGAATACTTCAATTTTGCCAGTTATACCACGATATAAATGTAAATATAATATAATATAATTATTAAAAAAAGATGTTCTTAGTATTACAAAATATTCTGACGTCTCTATGGTAGTATTTTGAAATAATACAATATCCTTTTATAGCTTATTTCAAACTAATAATAAGTTGTATGCAAATTAAAGTACTGTATACTTATACTTTATACTTTATACTTTTTTATATACTTTATTTGAAACTAATATATAATGATATGTAGTAGTCTTGTTAAATATGGCAGAAAACTCAGGAACATGTTGTTCTAATAACTCAACCAAGAAGAATCGTTGATGTGGGTAAGACATTCCTTTCCTGTTCAGGATATTTTCACTGGCTTCATAATGATTTTGACCAAGATATTTAGCCGGGGTCAAGTGTTTTAGTAGTGCATATATTTTAATGGAATTTCTTTAGTCTTTGTTTTGATAAAATATGAAGTATCCTGTAAAGCAATTTGTAACTGGGTCTGAGGTTTACTGGCGTCGTCCATCACATCGACGACCGCGATTTCATTGAATAACCAAGTTGCAGAAACATAATCTGTTTCAGATAGTGCACCATGAGTGCACCTGCATAGTGTGATGGACTGCCGAAATCCTATTCGGGATGTTTTGGACGATAGCCGTATACGAACTCGCCACAAGTATACTTGTTGTTACAGTTATTCCCATCCCCTCTACTGTGTTGCATGCCGATCCTGCCTTGTCCACTAGTTTCTATCCTATCACTCCTCTGTTTTGGTAAGATTACCTGCTGAAGAGTCACGGATTCAGCGGTTGTGATTTAATTTCATACATAATGAAATATCTTTAAAATGCAAATAAATATTCTTCCATGCGAATTTTATTGAAACTTAAAAGTTCCGTGGGGCGGAGTACCAAAGGAACTTTGCAAACCGTTTCTTAGTGAGCACTTAACTGAAGAATTTTTGCCCTTCAGATGAGCTAGTTTGCTACGTTCACTTGCAACATTGAACCGCTGCACTCAATTTAAAATAAATAATTTGGGATAGTACTGGTTAAAAAAACGGGCAACACAAGGCTTTTGTTTTTATCCTCCTTCTCATTTTGAAGTTCGTAATGTTTATTAACTTTTATTAATTTTTATTTTATTTTCATAAATTTTATGTCACCAGTTTTAAACAAAATTTTATGGTTTTGGACATAAAATAATATTTCTTCACTATATTATTACTTCTTATGAAGACTAAATTACGTGAACATAACTTATATTCAGAATTCATTACGGCAACAGAAAATCATAGAAGAGGTCATTTCAGTTTTAAATACAACTTAAACAAGAGAAAAGGCGTTCAGTTAAACTTATGAAATCGAAATCTGTGTATTTGATTGTTTTATAAATAAAGCATCACACTCGCCGATCAGTCATACCCACCTTAAAAATAAGCACTTAAAGTGCGTTGGTGTTTCAAGCAACTATCTGAAGTATTTCAAAATTACAATTTTTAATTTTAATCGTGTAATAAAATAAAGGGAGTAAATAAATGGAATTTAATGTGGCCGTATTCTAATTTGTTTCGTCATTTCAATAAAATTAAAGCCTTTAAAAACCATTTAGCACGTGACAACAACACATTGAGTGATCGTCAGAGGGTGGGCAGTAGGCCTACACATATCTAAAACATAATAACTAACATCTGTGATAACATTTTTCAGCTAAAACAATTAATTGGAGTACAACGACTAAGTTTTAGACTGTTTTAGTCCCACTTTTTTACAAATTTGAATCCAGTAGTGAAGTATGTCAGAGGCCAAGATATTCCATGTTATCTGTACACGGAAGGAAAAGATAGGCAGAGGCGGACTAGAGCGACACGGGAAAACGTGAAGGGAGGTAGTGGAAGCAGTTGTCGAACTACATCCCTCCGCCAGCCGCGTCACAACTCAGTTGACTGGAACGGAACGAGAACGAACCAGGAAAGAACTGTGTTTCGGTAGTTTCAGCAACGTCCGCTAGGACTGACCCTTTAGCCCCCTCTTAAATTACACGGTACATTATTGGCTTTAATTCCACATATTGATTGTTAAAATTGGATACGTTTAACACAAGGTGTATAAATAAAAAGAAGTTTTTTTTTATTTATACACCTTGCGTTTAACATGTGATATTATACACTTTTCAATAAAAAAATACAGAGTGATTCACGACGAAGTGCAGAAATTTCGGGAGCTGATTCTACACATGAAAATAAACAAAAAAGACCATATAAACATATGTCCTAAAATCCTTCGTTTATAGCCACTAGCCGCCATTTTGTTTTGTACACGTAATAATTTTTATCTCCGTAATGAATTGATGGATTTACTTCATATTTTGCATGGACCTTTATCACAATAATGGTAATTACCATAAAAATAATTATTATTTTCCGAAGTCTATTTTTAAAATGGCGGCCATTTAAAAAAATTTTAACTCAAATTTTTCAAAAACAACAACTTTTGTCAAAACTTATAGAGACAAAACAGTTGACAAATTAAATTACCTAAATAATAATACCAAGTTTGTAAAGATCTAACAACAAATAACAGAGTTATTGCGATTTTTCTGCAAAAAAACATGGCTTTTGCATTATAATCAATGGAAATTTAGGTTACTTTAATAGAAAAATCTCCAACTCTACAAAAAAGATTATTTTTACCTAACCTAATCATTGTATTTCCTAACAACTAACATTTTCTAACAATCTCCCATAGCAGCAAACCTACATACTCATTCCTATGGTGTTTATGGGGAAAATACAAAATCTCAAATTCCTATGGAAATTCGCTGAGTACGCAGGTCTGCTGCGACGGGAGTATTTATTTTACATGATTAATTTAGTTGTCAATTTACTCGTATTTCCACCGTACAACCCCATGTTACAATGATCTTGTGTGGTACTGTACCAATTTTGCAATTTGAGGCTGTTATCGAACTTCCTATAAGAATCAAATTAATTACTCACTGTAATGCCAATGTTTTAGCAAAATTACCAAGATAAATTTTCCAGTCACGGACACTGGAACTATGCCACCTTTGCGAGTCGCCAGTGCTCTTCCCAGAATGTCATAAGAGAGAAGCTGCCCGTTCCGCCGTCCAGGATGGTACCTGTTGCCCGGTGCTTTCTAGGTCGCTGTACAATACTGTTCCAAGAAACAAACACTATGTAGTCCTTCTTCGAATTTTCGTGACGATACAGTACTAACACTTTTAAAATATTCTTTTGATCCTCGTCGCGAGAAAATTAGGATTTACGACAACGGGTAAAGCACGAGTTTTGTTCTGTTGTTGATGTAATATTTCAAAGTATTTTAGGGAAAGTAAAGCAATTAGTTATTTTAATAGCAGTTACCCGTCTTAGTTTCACCGATATTATATAATTTTATTTAATCCTATACTCTTATACGAGCAATGTTTGCTTGTTTGCTTGCTTGCTTGCTTGCACAATTATCTCAAAAACGGCTCCGACGATTTCCTTCAAATTTTGGAATATGGGGGTTTTGGCCACCAGAAATCGATTGGAGCTGGTCCCATAGCTGGGAAAAATCCGGTTTTCGCGCTAGAGCCCTTCAAAGATCCCATGTTATCCTTATGGAAATTTTTTAACTGAACAAAAATCAGCTGATAACTGTAGATAAAATAAACCAATGTGTTACATCTTTAACCTGTGGTTTTAGGAAAATCATACCAATGTGCAGCAAATCTTCCGCCTGGCGAGTGAGCGGAGCGAACGAGCTTTGTGTGAGAAACGAAAGTAATAATTTTACCGAGCTTAAGCTCGGTCCCCCTGGTACTTCATTAAAAACTACTGAAATATGAGCTGCTGAGCTACTTTTCTTTCAATATTGCATGACTCGTACTGGTACTTAAAGATAAACTTAGTTTTTTTACTACAGGCAGGCATTTTTTACTGTTACAACTAGGACTAATTAAACATTAGACTAAACACGCAGAACTTTTTTTAGTGAACCAATTAATCATTAAACAAATTTTTCCTTTATAATGTATACCCACCAATCACTACGTTAGAGGCGCGGGCGCACCTCAAGCATTACAAACGACCAAACGTTGGTTTTGCAACAAAGTACTAATGTGACAATTGAAAGGATTGCGCGTTTGAGGGGCTGAACTCCAAGTAGCATAACCACAAAAAAGTAGAAACTGAGAAAATGGCAATTGAAGCAAAACATGAAAACATGCACAACCATTCTTTCACAGTCCCCATATTGCTTGATTATGATTTATGTTATATATCACCATAGGGACAAAAATATTGATTACGTTTCTTCAGTGGTTTTAGCCAGCTTTAATATTCATGTTTTGGAAATAAAATGGCGCTTAGCTCCCTTTGGCTCCACTCAGTTTTCAGTTTGATGTCGCATACATCGTCACTTAGGCATTATTTATTTATTTTATTTGGCAATCTCCTTATGGGCTCCCAACACGGTGTGCTCGTGCTGCACAAGTCAGTTGGCACCGAGCCAACAAGTAGTTTGACATTGCTGTCAAACTAAATTTCGTTTACAATAAAATATCCCCATAATTTTTCGGCCGTTTAGACTTCTTTGGTTCGATTCCTTCACCGATCGATTTCGAACGAAAACAAAACAAATCACGAAAGCAACAATATTTAAAATCACCCATAATATATTTTCCAAAATGTGACATTCCGCGCCTAGCGGCAGTTTACAATCTCGCTCGACAATTTTGACGCCGAGGTAGGATGAGCGCATGCCATTTTGTGGTTGAATCCGCTTTGTGCGGGCGGGGGCATCGTGCCAATTCCAAGAATGTCGAGGAAAGGCCGAGGGGCTGGGCCACCCCGCAGTCAACAGGTTCTACCCAGCGATGTTTGGTGCAAATCTACTGCATAGGAAAATTAAAATTATTTTAAAAAGGTTATCTCAAAACTGTAACAATGGGTAAGTAATTTGCTAAACCCGCTTTGAGACCTACACAGGTTCAGAATACACTGTCAATTTAATTGTTAAACCACTGTATTGTCGATTGTGCTCACTAAGAGCAAAAATGAAGTAGACCTACTGATTGCCTTTTTTCTGTCAACAATGTCACTAACCTCCTTCATTTAACATGAGTTCTTTATCCATCAGTTAAAAAATTAAGTTAGGCCTAAGTGGAACAATTTTTTAACTGGATAAAAATTAGCTCATACTAAATCAAGAAGTTTGGTGACATTGTTGATAGAAAAAAGCTAATCCATAGGTCTACTTCACTCTTGCTCTTAGTGAGCACACACGAAAATACAGTGGTATTAACAATTAAATTGATAGTATAACTTATTCTGAACCTGCGTAGGTCTGGTAGCGGTTTAAGCAAATTACCCATTGTTACAGTTGAGATACCTTTTGAAAAGAAAGATAATTTTAAGTTTCATATAGGTTTACTCTTCAATAAAGGTTTAAAAAGCTCAAAAAATAAATAATTTAGTATTTTGAATTTTGAACTTAGCTTGAATGGTTATAGAGAATATAAAAAATATATTTTCCAGGTTATTCTTGTGGGAAATAAACAAAACCTATCTTTCTTTATTTATTAGCATATCTTGATAAAATTTGGTATGTGCATTAAATAGGTAGGGTTTAATTATATTTGCTTACAAAGCCGAGATGGCGGCAAACCTACGTAATCAGCCCCATATGGTTTATGGGGAAAATGGGAAAGGGGCTTGATAAAATTTGGTATGTAGACAGTTACAGTTGTGGAAAATTCACTTAGCCTACGATTGAAGTACGGTAGTGAATGCGGCCAGTGAAATTAGATCATTCCCTGTCCCTGTAACCTTGCAACAAAAGCTGGCCAACCAAAATAGAAAACTTTCAAAACGTATTTTGGTAATTGACATCCAATATTTGCATTGCATGGATAAAATCGGAACGCTTTCGCATTAGTGCGGCCGTGGGGCGGCCAGGCGGAATTAATAAGGGTCGAGGCAGGTATCCTCACAACAATAAACTTCCCGTTACAGAAAAAACTTGCTTTTGTGATCTGATCACTTTCTTCGCTTGTTTGTGTAGCAGAGCTTTTAAGGCTGGATACAAATTCGCCAGCGGTTGGAGGGTCGACGAAAAGATTCAAATTCGCCAGTTCCAGGAATCTGCCCGCAGCCCCTCGGCGCGGTGAAACAGTAGATGACCCCGGTTCAAGTACGTGTTTATTCGGCGGTGACGACCTATCCTGATGGCAGTATTTAAACGGAATGGTAAATCGGCCAAGCAAACATCACCTTGAGAAAAATCAACGATCGGAAACCATCGTTCCGACAATCTTCAAAAATAATTTTGAGTAGGGCCCTAATCTAGTTCATCATTAGTTAATTATATTATGTTATGTATAGATGGGTGCGTACGTAGGTATGTCGCCATGGGAATGTTGTAAGCTAATGTTACTCAAGCATCGCCTACGAGTAAATTAATAGTAGTTAATACGATGATTGTATTATGAAAGTGTTAAAGCCACCAGTAAAGATGTAAGTTAATAGAGGACGAGCGAAGGGAGAGTTCTATATACAGTATCTCACGAAAATCAATAGATTTTAGGGGCTATGGGTAATCAGTATTTACACAAAAATTGCCAGGATCAGTTCAGTCGTTTCATATCTAGACACTTAGAATAAATTTTTCATTCTGTAGGATTATTTGCTATAAAATTAAATGACTAATCAATCTCACATTGGCCTATATGTACATAAAGTGTTCAGTTAACTTTTTCTTTTTCATTAGAATCTCATATTATTTTTAATGCTATTTGTCAGGGAGAAAACAATTTAACAATATAGCTTAGGACTCGGTCAAGTCGGAAACAACACTCAACTGCAGTGAGGAAGAGCTCGACCGGCCACATTCCTGGGCTCCCCGAGGGGATGAGCGTTAGTTCCTAGAACTGGCGAATTTGTATCTTTTCGTCGACCCTCCAACCACTGGCGAATTTGTATCTGGCCGATTTTAAATAGTCATTGAACATGCAATGAAAATTTTCACTGCAACCACAGAGTAAAAAAGGTTCCTTACTCTGTGCTGCAACCGAATAGCAAACCAAGTGAATATTTGCAGAAAGCTTCCTTGCTGTCTGGGTGGCAGACTGCAAGGGTGCTTTGTCAAAATCAAAATATAATTTTTAATAAAGATAAGTTATTTCAATCTGTTTTTGTAGGCCTATGGAGTTTTGTCTTAATAATGTCTATGTATCCGATATTAAAAGTTTTGAGTTGTTAATAATATACCGGTACATAAAAAAATTATAAAAACAATGTTTCTTGTATTTTATTTTAATGAATGAATAACTTCAGGTTATCACTCCTCATGGGGAACTGCTAGTGGTTACTGTGTTTACATTACAGTAACCACTGCTGGTAGCTCCCAAACAATAATGACCTTCTAAATATAGAAACATTTTATATAATCAAATTTTACATGCATTAGGTGCATTAGGGTAATGTTCATGTGTTTTCATGGGTTTGTAAGATAATATTTTAAGTTCACAGTTTGTGGACGGCCTAGTGTCACAATGTAAACTTTAGCTTTTATCTACAGGTTTTAGCGAAAGTTAGCTAAGACGTTTGGCGTATTTGGAGGGGGGGGGGGGGTAGGATATTATGAAAATCTTGCTTCCCCGATGCTGAAATGGCGTCTATGCATAAATTAACCTCGTTGTCATAAGAAGAGTAATAATTTAACAAAACCATGAAAAAGTTAAAGTGCGACCATAAGTTACCGGCGTATTTTATTTTTATTTTATCTAAGGGTGGTATAACACTATCGTAGTTCTATGACATAGACATAGATCTATAATCATATATTTGATGGACTATATCATCCATGGATTATATCATATTAAAAATTATGATATATAAATATGATGGAAAAATACCACGTTAACTATTTTATAGCGGTTTGTCAATTAGGCCTATGCTTTGTAAGAATTGTTTACATTTTTGTGATAAAAAAATAAAACAACTGTTTTTGTTTTATATTATCTTACAGATTGATGATTAAAATTGTATCTAAATCAATATAAAAAAATGTTTTTTATAGCAATAAATATGATCATAGATATGATGGGGGAACTAATTAACTTAATATTTGACTCATCAGGCCTACACTGCAATATTTGTTATCAAAAATATAATAGGTCTTTGTAATAATTCTATGGTAAGTTTAATGTAAAATGTAATACCGGCTAAAAAGAAATATTTTATCGATTTTGATGTGTGTTGCACTTGGCGGAGGCAACGCGACGGCGCGGCGCGGCGGCGGTGGAGGCGCAGAGTGCAGAGGCGACTACGGCGCCTTCGTGACGTAATCTCAGTCTGATTGTTTCGTTCTCGGCAAGCTCCGGAGATGTTCGGGTTTCCTAACCCTGTTGCGCCGTTGCGGAGGTGTAGGTAGAGTGTAGGCCTTTGAAACTTGAAACCGGTTGTTGGCAAGGGGGTTAGTGTGAAGGGTTGCTTGCTAGAGAAAGCCAAGCTTCAAGCCTCGTTGCTTGCTTTTTTAGTTCGTGTTGGTGTCCGTAGTTGGCTTATGAGAGCACAGTTTAGAGTCTGTCGTGCGTCGTGGTGGTTCTCGTTCTGGTATACAGACAGCATTCAAGGTACGTTTTTACTACATAAAGACAGCCGTCACTAACTTTTAAATTTGATTCCAAGTAACAGTACTGTCTATTACGGTACCTAAAACTTTGCTGCATTAATAAAACCCACTTGTAGGCAGTAGTACATAGGTTACTACTTAACTTACATTACAAATACTGTAATCTAAAATAACATAACATAACCTAACCTAACTATCATGTGGGTACAACTATGCAATATTTTATGTGAAATAAGAATGTATACTTGTTTATGGAATAAAACATAAAACACATAGAGTAGTACCGTACCTACATGATGGGTAAGTTAGGTTAGGTTAAGTTAGTGTTAGTTAGGTTCAAAGTCAAAGGTCCCCTAGTCTATACTAGCCTCCCCCCCCCCCCCCGTGTGCAAATAGCCCATTTTGTATGTATTTCTTTTGTTTGTGAGAAACTCATCACCTACGGTGCAATTCTTTGATGGCTTTATCAAAGTCAACCAAATTGGCATTAATTGATTTTCTAAACGACTGTATCGATGCAATGGATGCAGGAGAGTCAGTCATAAGCTGCTTTGCTGACCTATCTAAAGCATTGTAAGAAAGAGACAGCTGATCTTACAAACTGTTGACTCATAGAACAATTTCTAGTAAAATATTTCTAAATTTAAGGAATTTATTCATAAGTAAGTAAATGTTTTACTATCCTCTTTAACAAATATCGGCGAAACTTCGTTATCCGTCTCCACCGTTATTATCGATGTGGAAATTTCGATATTGCGATTGAAATTGCTATCATATCGATGATACAATACACGATACGATTACGATTTTATCACCTGATTTAGTTTCGTTCTAATATAATTAAACAAACCTTTTGACAATAAAACAAATATATTCAAACAAGTAACTGAATATAACAACAACAAAAAAGTAAATATTGTAATTATGTAACCTGTAACAAAGAACAACACAAAATAAACTAACCAAGTTTATTGTGTAGCTGCATCTAAATTGTGAGAAGAAGCAGACTTTGTTATAGATCTAAAATGGCGTCACACCACACAAATGCTGCCAAATACAAATCAGAAAGGTATTTTTTTGCTACTGTATTGAGTGAATATGTGTTTTAAATGTTTCCAAACACCATTGATTTTGTTGTTATAAACATTGCTGTCAATAAAAGTGACGGAGGTTTACGGTTACACTGTTTGGTTAGATTATTATTATGATACATTTCTTATCTCAGTTTATCGTTGTTGATTCGATTGTTTTCATCGCACAATTTCAATCGCAATATCGAAATTTCCACATCGATAATAACGGTGGAGACGGATAACGAAGTTTCGCCCAAATATCAGTAAACTCATGAAATATTAAATCTAAAACTATTTTATACTGCACTTAACAACAAAAAATTTAATATATTAATTTTAACCTCAAAGTAGAACTTAATACATTGGATGTAAATAAACGAACAAGTTATGATCAAACCTTTTTCACCAATTATAAAAACTCGGTCGCAAAAGAAGAAGGAAGAAGAAATATGTTCTACAAGGACAGAAATTTTCAAGACACTTCCAAAAGATTCTAAAAAATAAATTATCTCAAAAATAAATTATCTTAAAAATTATGGAATCTTCAAAGAATGTTAGAATCATGAACACCAATGACCTGAGTGAAAAAAATAAATATATTTTCGTTAATATGAGCACTCAAACTGAGGACAATTATCAATCAGAAAAACATTTCCCAAATGACGAACTATTACTCTATAAAAATGAGAGCTTGATGAATAAAGTATTTAGTTTAGAGATTGAATTAGAAAAAGCAATGAAAGAAAATGAATATTATAAAAGTCACTTTACAAATAACAGCAATGAACTTAATACTTTTGAAGTAGGGGACATTCCAAAATATGTACCAACAGATCATTCAGACATTGTATCTATCATGAGAAATAAAAATTTTTTTGATGAATTATCAGAAAGATTTGATGCCATAAAGAAAAGAATAGATGACATTGGACGAAACGAAAATGATAAAGTAAGAAGAACAGAAGAAGTTCCCTGGGTGACTGTAAAAAGCAAAACAATTAGACATAATAAGGCAAAAACCATTGCAGCAGAATATTTCATTCTCTTCATTAAATATATTTGAAACGTTAAATGTCGACTATCAAGTGGAAAGTCACAATGGATCTAAACAAAGCTCTCAGCAAAACCAAACTCCAATAATAATGAAAGACTTAGAAAGTAAAAAAACTAGACGAGAAAGGCTTGGGAATAAAATAAATAATAATGAAGGTAAATCAAATAAGACAGTGGCACCTTTTATTTCCCTTTATAATGATAGTCAAGGTCAAGGCAGAGGAATGTCTAAAATAAAAAATAGTTTTAGCAAAAACCATACTCATGACAGCCCTAAAGAGAGAAATGAGAAAATGCCAAATAATAAATCTAAAATTAAAATTTTTAGTGATAGTCACGGACGAAATCTTGTTACGTTACTCAACAGCCCATTCTAAAGTAACGGAGGTTACAAGCGTACAACTATATTGTTGAAAAAATAAGTGAAACAACTTAAATATTCTAAAACCATATATGTCACAAGTTAAAGTTTTGTTGTATTAAGGTTCAAGAGTAAAATAATATCATTTCATCAAGTAGTATCCAAAATATCACCTTTAGAAGACGGTAACGGAGGTTACTCACACGAATGGCTAAGTCGTGACTCCTTGACTATTTCTTTAATTTTCTGTGAATTATTATGACAAAGAAATTTTATTTTATGACAATCAAATTCTTCAAGAGTTATGCTATTTATTTGCAGTACTCTTGTTAAAAATTATAATGGAATTTAGTTATTAATAATACGACAAAAAGTAACGGAGGTTACCGCCCGATAACGGAGGTTACCTGTGCATTTCAAGATGTGATTTTGGCTGTTTATGGCTCATATTAAAATAATTATGAATAAAGTGTAATAGGAAATGAAACTGTAGGGATTGTATAAAAATTTAATATAGTTATGATTGAAAAAAACATGTTTTTATTAGCAAAAACAATTAGTCTAAATTGCTAACACTACATCACAGTACTTTGACTTTTTGGTAGAAAATTAAACTGAAAATTACAGTAATTTGAGAGAAAACTATTACTAAGCAATAAAATGTAAAATTTAAATTAGTTTTAAAAAATAAAATGTTGTTTAACTACACAAGTTTTATCGGTCAAAAATTGCAAGATGCAATGTCATTCCTAGGAGTTATTAAGCGTCCCACACAATTTGCATGGACTCAATAAAAACAAGTTTTTTTCCTAGTTTTTTTTACAATTCTCTTTGCAACAGAATTTTGTTTTAAACATGAGTTTTCTTCCTTCCCTCTTCGTTGACTCTCTTTCCACTCGGTTTCATTTTTCGGTTTCATTTTTCCTTTCTTCTTTCGATCTCGCTATCAACGCTGTTTTTTCAATTTTCACTATAGTCTTTAATAATGACCTGGAAAATAAAGTGAATTATTAGCCTAGGCCTAAGATTTATGAAAGCTACGATTAGGCAACTATAAAAAATGAAAATATTAACTTCAATCCTTTGGCAATTTCTGTTAACTATCAAAAATAAATATTTGCCTAAAATTTAAACTATTTTCATATTTAAATAGACTCTATAATATTATTTAATAGGTAATTTACTTAATTCCAATTAAAAACTAAGCCTAGACCTGTTTTTAAGGATCTCCAGATTTGTAATATTTACGGGAGACAGAAGATAGTAAAAAACCTCTTAAAAGTAAAAAAAAAACTACGGTAAAGACAGTAAAAGAGGTGAATGTTCTATAACATTCATAATATAGGTCAGTACAAGTCAAATGGTGTTAAAAAACTTATTATATCCTTAAAATATCATGGTAATAACATATGTAACCTCCGTTACTCATATTTTGTGTAACCTCTGTTACCAAAGAAAATCTATGTTCTATTAGGTGTAAAATCCTCAAAAAATTTAGACATGACCCCTAAGTCACTTTGACTTAAGAAATAAATTTTTTTATTAAAAAAGTGTAAAATAAAGTAGTTACAGAAACTTTTTCATCTTTTTAGTAACGGAGGTTACAACTAAACGTGTCAAAGGAAACGTCTCAATAAATAATCAAAACAACTCACCTAAAATGCTCAGACGACATCATTCAACAGAAGAGGAGTTGCTTCTATTAGATGTAAACAAACAACTCTGAACAGCTAATCCAAACCAATAATATAAAATGGCAAACAAACTGTTCTTTGCCAATGTTTGCTTTCATCCGGAAAGGCATGCATGTAACAGTCCGTAATCAAGGTAAAAAAACAAATTAAAAAATAAAAATATGTGAATTAGTTAGGTTTGAACTATTAGGTACACGCCTTAACACTTTAAAAAAATGTTTTCATTATTTTAAATTTTAACATTTTGGTTTCAAAAATTTTAGAATGGCTGTCAATAACTCTCTTAGAAATAATTTAAATATTTCTGGTACTATTTACCCTAATGGTAAAATTGATAATATCTTGGCAACTGTAGAATCTGAGATGAAAAATTTAGATGAAAATGACTACACTATAATAATTGGTGGTACGAATGATATTGATAATCAGTCTACAGTTGAGATTGATAAAATTGTAGCCAAAATAGAAACCAAATTAAAAAGCTTGTCACATACTAACATAATCATACTATCTATTCCATTTCGACATGACCTACCCTATATGAATATTATAGTAAGGAAAGTAAACCAACAATTGAAAAATATGACTTTTTTGCCTCTTAACTTTCTTAAAAGAAATGATTATACAATTCATGGGCTCCATCTTAACTTTCTAGGAAAACGAAAACTATCTAAAGTAATAATGAATGTTATAAGTACGCGATTGAATGGCATGAAAAATTATATTCCTGTGATAGTAAGTGAACGAAGCGAAAAAATATATCATAAAATTAACAATAAGAGGAATAGTACTTATTTATCAGATCAACATTTTTTAGGCATGGGATACAAAAAATGCAAACAATTTCGACATCTAAAAATGTAGGCCTAACTAAAGAGGCGACACCAAATCCAAAAAATGATATTGAATCAAAATTTAAAATAATTCTTCAAAATATTGACGGGATATCTAATAAATTTGAAATGCTTGAAGACTTAATTCAAAACGAGGCACCAATGGTTTTATGTTTATCAGAGCACCATTTAAAAGAAAATCAGTTGAATACCATTCAAATGAATAATTTAATTATTGGTTCTTACTACTGTCAAAAAAATATGAGAAAAGGTGGCGTTGGAATATTTATTAATAAAAATTTAAACTTTGAAGTGATTGACGTTGCTAAATTTTGTATAGAAGGACATTCTGAAATTGCAGGAGTTAAAATAAAACAATTTAAAGGTGAATTATTAATATTAGGTATATACAGACCACCTTCTGGAAATTATGATATCTTTCTTGATAGACTGTCAACTTGTTTAGAACAATTTAGCAAACATAAGTATGATACTATAGTGACAGGAGACTTTAATATTGACTGCGCAAAAGATAAAACTATTACAAGAAAATTGATCTATATGATGAAAAGTTTCAATCTTAATCAATCTATATTTACTTTTACTAGAGAATTTAAAAATTCAAAAACAAGAGTAGACAATATATTTTCAAATTTACGACCTGAAGACATGACTGCATATGTTTTAATAACTTCTCTATCCGATCACCACGCTCAAGTAGCAGAATTAAAATCAATGGATACAGATTTTAATATACCAAAATTCAAGTTTGTCAGAAAGCTATCTACAAGCCAAATTTCTAAATTAAGATATTTGCTAAAAAATGAATCATGGACGTCAATGTATAACACCTCTCTGTGAGTGAAAAATATGATATATTTATATCAATTTTCACAAAATATTTTGAGGAATGTCTACCAATGAAAAAAAATTAAATTAAACCGGGAAACCTCTTACAAAATCAAACTTACAGAAGAAACAAATGCATTACGAAGACAAGTAAAAGAACAATATATTTTAACCAAAGACATGGCTTCTTCTGATCCCCAAAAAATTAACTATCAAAGAATGAAACTACAATTCAGGAATCAAATCAAAAGTGAAAAGGCTTTAAATATTAGAAAAAGAATAGAAAATTCAAATAATAAATCAAAAGCTTGCTGGCAAATTATCAATGAAAATAAATTGACAAAAAATAATAAACCCATACCTGAATTCTCTCTGAAAGATAATCTTGGAAATATTATTAGTAACAAAACCAAAATAGCAAATTTATTTAATGATTATTTCATAAATGTGGGAAATACAGATAGGGATCAAACTTATACGTGTAACAAATTTAATAATAATTGTAAACAAAGTTGTAATAATTCAATGTACTTATACCCAACTTCAAGGGAAAAAATTAAAGAAATAATAAGATCATTAAAATCATCTAATTCTGCTGGAATAGATGGAGTTTCTTCAATCATTGTCAAGGAATGCTTTGAGGAGATATGCACACCACTTACTTATATTATAAATGAATCTATGCAAACTGGTGAATTCCCTTCTAACCTGAAAAAATCTCTTGTAAAACCTATATATAAAAAAGAAAGTCCACTTGAATGTAGTAATTACCGACCAATATCTATCCTTTCCACCTTCAGCAAAATCTTTGAAAAAATCATTTTAGATCGTTTATATTCTTTTTTGGAAAAATACAATTTACTATCTGATAATCAATTTGGATTCCGAAAAAACATAAATACAATTAATGCAATCTATAAATTAGTATCGTCTGCAATAAAAGCCATTGATAAAAATGAAAATGCTTAAGCCATATTTATAGATTTACAAAAAAGCATTTGATATGGTATCTCATAAATTGCTATTAGATAAATTACAAGCTATTGGGATACGTGGTAGGCCTATTAGTCATAAATGGTTTAAATCTTATTTGGAAAAACGAACTCAAGCTGTACAGATTCCATATATTGATGTCAACAAATGTTTGCGGTATGAAAGCTCAGAGGAGTTAGAATGTATGACAGGAGTGCCACAAGGATCGGTTTTAGGCCTAATTCTTTTTTTACTGTATATAAATAACATTAATGAATGTGTAAGAAATTCAGATATTATTCTCTTCGCTGACGACACTACTTTATTTATGCCAAATTTAAAAAAAGAAAATTTAGAAGTTGATACATTCATTGGAGCTAACTCTCTTATACAATGGTGCAGTATGAATGGGTTGAAGATAAATTTGAAAAAAAACGCAATTTATAGATTTTAAACATATAAGAAATCGAAAAGATCACAGTATTACATTAGAAATGGACGGAAACATAATTGAAGGTGAAAAAACACGTAAAATTTTTAGGTTTAACAATTGACGCAAATCTTAATTTTAATACCATATTAACAACCTCTGCAAAAAGCTAATCACCTCAATTTTTCTTCTAAGACGATTATCAAAATTTTGTGATACCCAACTAATGTTTTCTGCATATTACGGACTCTTTTACTCACAAATGAAATATGGAATAAATATATGGGGATATGCAACATCAAGAAGTAACCAAGTATTTATTTTACAAAAATTAGCAATTAGGACCATCTTTAAAAAAATCAAAATTCCATCCATGCAAAGATCTATTCAAGATAAATAAAATTATGACTTTTCCCTCTCATTATACATATATGAATCATTACTGTTTGTAAAAAATAATATGAAATATTTTGAAGTAAATAAAAATACAAAATTACGCAATAAAACTCATCTTGAAATTCCTCAACACAACACAAAATTATTCCAAAGTCATTTACTATACCAAGGAATTAAATTTTATAATAAATTGCCAGAAACCTTGAAAAATCAAAAAGATATAAGGATTTTTAAGAAACAAATTAAATTGATTTTATTGGAAGAAGCACTTTATAGAATTGAAGACTTTATGAAGAAAAAACAAATTGACTATGTATAAAGATAGAAAAAGCAAATATTATGATGAAGATTAAATAAAATAGATTATTTATTATAAGTTAATATAGGCTAATTATAAATTATGTATGTTTGCAATGCAATCTATTGTTGTGCAATAAAGTATTATTATTATTATTATTATTATTTGATTGTGTTGATGCAGACATATTGCTTAGGAAACTGACGAGTCTGGGGATCAGTGGCCTAGCAATAAAATGGGTTAAATCATACATGGGGAACAGAACTCAAGTCACAGAAATTTTTCACTAAACAACTAATAGAATAACTTCAGTAAGATCCACCGAAAAGCAAATTATAGCAGGAGTGCCACAAGGCTCGATACTTGGGCCCCAGTTAGCCTATTTCTTGTTTATATAAACGACGTTACAAACAAAACACCAGAAGAAAATCTTTTCATTTTCGCCGATGATGACACAACCCTGATCACCAAAAATAGAAACTTGGATACCCTTGAACAAGAATCATTTTTCACAATAAATGAACTGGCCCGGTTTTTCGAAGAAAACTGACTGAAATTTAACCCAGACAAAACCAATTATCTCTGTATTCAAACAGATCAAAAGCGGCTCTCAAAAAATAACAGAGTACCAAGTCTTCAGATTGGTGATACAGAGTTGAGTCAGGCAAAATCAGCAAGCTTTCTGGGAGTGGTGTTGGACGATGGTTTGAACTGGGGTGAGTAGTTGGTGAGGATCAAAGATAAGATGGCAAAGGGGACCTTTGTCCTGAGAAGTCTCAGGCCATAGGAGAACCTGAGTCTCTTGAAGGGTGTTTACCACTGCTTACTCGAGTCGCACATCTCTTACTCCATCGCGCTCTGGGGTGCTTCTGAGACAAATCTCAAACAAATTTTCACATGTCAAAAGAAATCTCTAAGAGCGATGCTCAAACTCCACCCAAGGGAACATTGTAGGGATCATTTTATCTCATTGGGGATTTTAACAGTTCATAGTCTTTACCTTTTTGAAATTGCAGTATATGTTAAAACTTTTCTTCCTGAGTATGTAAATTTAACACATCAATACAACACTAGATTTAAGAATAATTTTTCAGAGCAGCACAATTTTAAATTGTATGAAAAAAAACCACAATACATTGGCAGGAAAATTTTTCAATCATTACCAAAAAATATACAGACAATAGATAAGATAGTCAAATTTAAGAGTTAGGCCCTAGCTTAAGTTTTTCCTTATCCAAAACTGTTTCTACAGTTTGGATGATTTTTTCACCCACAGAGCCAATAGGTAAACCCAACCTCACCTTAGGCCTAACCCTACCCTTCCCCTTCCCCGGAGAAGGAGAAGAGGATGACACTCCCAAAACTCACGAGTCTACGGGAAAGCAGAATAAGTACAAAGTAAGTAAGTAAGTAATTTGATGGTTTATTAGTCTTCCAATTTAATACAGCAATGTATAATGACTAATCTCACAAATGATTAATTACTACAGTGGTAGTTACATCAAATTATAATTTACTTTTTATACACCAGTAAAAACTAAGGGAGACCAAAGATTTGTCACGTTAGTCAGTTTGATTTTATCATAAAAATATCAATGTTCCTGCAATTTTCATTTCTAGTGCTTAATGTTAAAATCAGATCAAGTTATTAAAAGTTAAGAGCATTATCTGAACGAAATGTGTTTTAAGAACAAAGCACGTCTTCAGTTAATCCTCGAGAGGACGCTAAGCGGAGGAATCCTCCGGGTCAATATTTTTTGTTGTGGGAAATATTTATCTTTTGGTTGACAGCACTGTCCTTTTGTGTAGCTTGGTTTAATAATAGATGAAAATTTAACATGGGACCAACATATACAAAAACTGTCATCCAAAATTAGTTCAGGAATCTATGCCCTTTCAAAAATGTCACCTTTTTGTGATATCTCAGTTCTACGAATGGTATACTTTTCTTTCATCTATTCTCATATATCATTTGGACTCTGCTTATACGGTTCAGCCAGAAGAACTGCCCTGGATGTGATTCTAAAGAGTCAAAAGAAAGCCATAAGAATAATTTTAAAGCTAAAACAAAAGACCAATCTGTAAAAGAACACTTCAAAAATCTTAAAATTCTGACAGTCTATGGGCAGTATATTTTTGATTCCATAGTTTATGTTAAGGCAAATCCTCAAAAAATTAACCTAAATAATCAAACTCACAATTACAACACAAGAGGTGGGAATGAAATCAAAATAGCTCAACATCGCTTAAAATTTTATGAAAAGAAAACTGTCCATATGGGATCAAAATTTTATAAATACATCCCAAGTATTATTAAAAATGAAAACAATTTAAACAAATTCAAAAGGGAGTTAAAAACATTTTTGGTTGGACAGGCCATATATTCATTAGACGAGTTTTATAACATTTCTGTTTAGTTTTGTTGTCAATTCTTGTTTTTATTTTATTTTATTTTTTTAACGAGATTAAGGAGACCTTACAAAATTATAGAGCTATGAATTAATAATATTAGTATGGTTTATTATTATTATTATTATATAGATATGTATTGACACTATTCAATGTACCAATGATGTGCAGATGATGAATAAAGATTTTTTGATTTGATTTGATTTGATAGCTGTAGCCCCCCTCCTCACCATGTATTTGACGTACCCTTATCCCGCTTTCAGCGTCCAGGGTCAGTTTGGCGAGCGCTGTCCTGAAGCGCTGGACGATTCCTCCGTGAGCGTTCTTGTGTGTTTTGAGAACCCGGAGGAAGAGTCCGTGTGCGATCGTTTTTTATTTGGTTACCCGGAAAAAGAGTCCGTGTGCGATCGTTTTTTATTTGGTTATTTGTAATTTTTTAGGCTACAGTTGTCATTTTAGATTTGTTTTCAATTGAAGTAACTTTTTATTTTTCCATGTATAACTATTTTAATTGATTGTAGTATCTTTGTTATACCATTTAATTTATGGTTTATGCAGGAACACGTCATAGTATTTTTTATATAATCTGATAGTTCAGTTTTATACAAAATCTTTTAGCGAATTTCCCTATAGGGAATACGCTATTACGGTAGTAGCCATGGTAAGACCTAAGCCCGGGACCACTTTACTTTTTCATTTTGAGGTCCCCAGAAGCCAAAAACACCGTTCGTTCGTTTTCATATATATGTATATATATATATATATATATATATATATATATATAAGTAGATAGTATCATGTTACTTCTAGGACACTTTTGGAGACAATCAAAAATCAAACAAATTTCACAGTTTTTTAATACAATTATGCAATATTTTTGCCACTTTTTGGCCAATTTTCAGCTTTTGTCAAATTGTCATAAAAAATATGCAATTTTAATGAAATTTTTAACAAATATGCCTAAATTTTCTACAAAATAAAATTTTTTTAAAAACAAGTAAAATTATCACATTTTATAAGTATTTTTTCAATAAAATTAATAGTTGACTTTTCATAAGGTAATTTAAAATTTTAGTAGTATTTTTTCAATAAATTTGACTAAAATAGTAATAATATATTCTAATTAATTTCAGTAATATCATTTTTAATTATATTATATTCAAGTAATTTTTCAGATACAATAATAATATAACAATTTGTTTTACTAGTAGCTACTATATCATAATCAAAATCTGCATTAATAATAATATCATTTTTTGAACTTGAAATATTTGTTGGATTTTTTGTAGTATCTATTACATAAATTGGTCTATTTTCTAGAAATTCTGTTGGACTATAATACATTTTACTACTAATATAATAAACTTTTTTGTAATCTTGATACATTTCATACATAATTCTAAATTTTTCATTGTTTATATCAAAATTTTCCAATTCATCAGGGTAATAATGACCATTTAGTTTTACTCTTATATTTTTTACATACATACTATCAAATTTAGAAGTATCAAATAACTGATCATTTGTTCTTGATTTTTGAAATCCAATTATAATAAATTTTGGATTATAAATATTTCTATAGATATTTGTTATATCAAAACTTAAATTCTTTCCTGTAATATTTTTTTGTTCAATGCATTGCCAATGATTAAAATGAAAATTTACTTTTTCAAATTTGCTTAGTTCATTAATTAATTGAATTTTACTTGTTGTTTTGTATTCAATTATAGGAACTCTAATAAAAAATTCATCAATTGTTATTTTACCTTCAGTTGGTAATGTAGCATTATCATAAGATCCATCAGCCTTTTTAGTTTTCCATCTAAAAATTGCATCATTATCTTCTGATCTAATAAATGTTATATTAAAACCTCCTTTGTATATTGGAATATTTACATTTTCAAAAAATCCTAATCCAAAATGAGATAAATTACCAATTGCTTCAAATTTATTTTTAAAATTTGATTCAAAACCATTATTTATTTGATTTATTTCTGATTTTGAATAAGTTATAGTACCTTTAATTGTACTTAATAGACCAGGATATTCAATTTCATCAATCAATTTATTATGTTTTCTAACTTCAATTTTTGAAAATAAAAATGGAACAAAATTATCAATTAATTTTATATTAGCACCATTATCATATGCATTTCCATCAGATTTAGTCAATTTACCAGATATATAAAATTGAAATTTAGAAGTACAAAATCCATCTCCAAAATCTATATTAAATTCAGTTTTTTTATTAGGTTCATTTAAATGTAATTTAGATAATGGATAGAAATTTTTGTATTCAGCTCTTTCAATATCATTTACATATTTTTTGTAATCAGCCATTTATTAAGGATAAATTTTTTAAATCAAAAGCTTTTTTAAAACAAGTAAAATTTTTATAATTTTATGATGTCAAATTTTATAATTTTTATGTATCAATTTCATTTTTACTTTTAAAATATTCAATTTCAGTAGCATGATCAAGTATAAATTTTGCTGATATTTTTTGATGTTCTAAAATTAATTCCCAATTTAATGTAAATGCATAATCATGAATGAAATATTCAGTTAAATCTTGATATTTACAAATCAAATCAATATAATCTTTTAATTGATAATTTATGAATTCAGTAATAAAATCTATAGTTAAATTTTGATGTTGAGCAATTTTTTGCCAATTTAATTTATTTTGAAACAATCTCATCATATTAATACTCAACTCATATTTTTCAGAAATATCATCCCAATCATCTTTGTTTAATTGATTTTGGTTTCTGATAATGAATAAATCAAATGAACTGTATAGAGCCATTTATTAGGGAGAAAATTTTGTAAAACAACTTTTCTTTGAATTACAAATACATAGTGATGTGGGACGGGCAAATGCCCAGTCGGCGGGTCGTTTATAAATGGGCATTTGCCCGGGCATTTGCCCAAAGCGATTTTAAGCGCCCAAAAACTGGGCGTTTATAAAAAGTTCAGTTTAAGGCGCAATACAATAAAACCTGTAATATTTTCAGTGTGGTATTTTAATAAATATTTTTCTAAATTGTTAAATAAAATCTTATTTACTGATTAAGCAGGTTTCTACTCTGTAATTCATAAATATGTGCATAAGACAAATTTATAATGTCTAATTAATTAAATTTAAAGTTAAGTAGCCTATTAAGGTTTTGTTAGTAAAACCACATACTTTTAACCATAGCTTTTTAACCACAAAATGTATATTTCCTAACATAAAAAGGCATCTATAAAATTATTTTTATTCATATATATTCACAAATTCTACTAGAGTTAAGGCTATTTATCAAAATATACTAAATATACTAATTTTATTTAATCTTATAATACGAAAAAAAAAAATTCATTTTAAACTAATAATTTAGCCTAATAATGACTGAAATTGTCCTATTTTGAGATTGGCCGGTAAATCATATGTACCATGTTATTAGGATGTGTTGTAATTAATTTTACAAAAAGGCAGTCTTGGAAAAGATTAGCAATAGAAATTATTGTAAAAAATAAAATTTATGTTACTTTACTTTAATGAAATCAGCTAATGAATGGAAACTGGTAGTATAAGTTTTGCAAAACCATGGCCTAACTATATCATCCCGTACCGGCTGTACCCAAGACTCTTCAATTATTTTATAAGTAACATTAATAAATTTAAAGCATCATTTGCTAGTGATGGCGTAGGCCTAAGTTTAATGTATAGTTCTGATTCTGGATATATATATTTTGAAGATGAACATGATTATTAAATATATCAAATGATATGATGTAGGCTTATGATGGCATATGTAAATCTTAGTAGCCTAAAGCTAAAGTAAACTGCTCAAACTTTAGTGGTATAGAGGCTTGTTACTCTATTTAAAAACAAAAACAGTTTAAAAATTAGCCAATATTTATTTTGGTGGCTTCACTGAAATTGATTAATTGTTCATTCATTCAAATGATATTCGTCCTTAAAATGCTTTTATACTTCAACTGAACTAACTGTACATGACTACCACAACATATATTATAGGCCCTATTACATTTAGGTTTGCTAAGAAGAAGAAACCAGTATTGTATTTATGTTTATACTTATACTATCCTTGGAAAAAGTGATGAAGATGCTTCTGAATCTGAAGAGTCATTAGTTTAAGGAATTTTGTTTGATGAACTGAAGTTTTCATTATGCCCATAATTATTTAAGTTAAGACTGATTCATTGTTTGTAATAAACAAATGTAAATTAATTCTATTACATTAGCCAGATATTTTAAATAAAAATAAACCTATGAAGTTATTTTCAGTCTAAATTATTTCCTTTTGTTGACAAAAGAAAAGTGTTGACTCTCTAGTACTGACTTCCTACCAATATAGCCTAATTAAAATTATACAAGTAATTATTTTTTTTTAATGTAGGCTATTATGTAAATATCTAATGTTAGAGGTTCAAAAAGTTGACTAGAAGAGTATTGTTCAATTTAATTTCCATTAATTAGGTTTATTAGCCTTTAACTGGATAAACGCCCGGCGTTTATGGATTTTGGGCGGTTATTTGGGCAAATGCCCTGGGCATTTGCCCTGAGATTTAAACGCCAGGGCGTTTTACATCACTACAAATACAACATTTTGATTTAATTACATTTATATTTTTCAATTTTATTATCTGAATATTTTTAGAATTAGTTTTTTGTTTACATTTAAGACAATAAATCAACTCCATTTATATAAAATAATTATTGTAATTTATCTATATCATCTTTAATTAGTATTATTTCAGCATTTAATTCTTTTATGGATTCATTGACTCCATCAAATAGAAATTTTAGTTCTTTTTCTAATTTTTCTTCTAAATTTTCAACATATTTTCCAATATTAATTAAAAAGTCTGTAATTTTATTTAAATCCTTTTTAGTTTCTGAATGATCATTACCAATTTTAATAATTGAATCTAAAACTTCATCTAATTCTGATTTTATTACAACATCATATTTATTTATACTTGGTTTAACATTAACAATTCTTTTACCATTAATACTTATATAATTTTTTGATAAACCAATAGCATTTACTAGATTTTCAGTCTTTTTTACATGACTTTTAAAACTTTTACTAAAATTATTAAAAAATATATTTAATTTAGAATTTATATAATCTTCTTTAATATTAATTGGATGTTTTTTCTGTCTTCCAAACAGATCAAATATATTTTGTGAATCCATATTTATTAAGGATTAATTTATTTATTATATTATCAAATTTTTTATTATTATTTAATTCATTTAATATAAAAATACATAAATGACCACAAATTGGTGGATCATTATAATTTTGAATTTGATTATCATTATAAAATATATTATCTTTTCCTAGATACTTAACTAATTCTATTGGTGGTTTATTAACTATATTTCCATATGAATCAAAATAATATTTAATTTTATCTTTTTTATAATAACAAACCCAATGAGTTCCATTTCCATCAAATGAATCTAAATTTATAATTCCACATTCAAATTTATTAACTTTATTAGGTAATATATCTCTCATAAATACACCTCTAAAATATTTTATATTTTTACACAATTTTTCTAATTTACCTAATGTTAGTGGTTCAAAATTTTTTTATAATTTTGTTTCATATATTTTAATGTTTTTTTATCTAAACCAGATCCTTCTACATTTTTTAATTCATGATCTAACCAATCAACAAAATTTCTAAATTTAGGAATTATAGATTCTTTTACAACTTTTGCTCCCTTTCTAACATTTGGTGTATAATTTTTAACTATAGGTATATTATCAGCAAAATCTAAAATTTCTTTTAGTAATCCACCATTTTTTATTTCTTTTAATTGATTATATGAAAATTCAAATCTTAATCCTTTATTTAATTTTTTATGTTTATTTAGTTTATTAATTTGTCTTTTAGATAATAATATAATATCTTTTCCATTTTCATTAAATTGATCAATATTAAATTGAATTATAACTGATTTTTTATTTTTAAATGCTAATTTTATTTTTGATTTTTGATTATCTGTCAAGTTTATATTTGTTTTTTCCATTTATTAAGAAAAAAATTTATAGTTTTTTATAATATAGATTAATATAATTAATTTATTAAAATTTTAATCCTACTTCTAAACCCATACCAAATTTTCTTTTCATCCACATAGCACCTGATGTTGGTAATGCAATTAATCTTTCACCAATTCTATGATCATTTGATGTTACTATATCCCATGCTTTATCTTGTAAAATTTTATCAGCTATTTCATTTCTAGATTTTGTATCTTTATGATCTCTATAAAATAAATCATGTTCTTTAGCAGCTTTATCTAAATCATTTATTCCAGGATCACCTCTTTTTACTCTTTTATTTAATTTAGTTCCAGGCCCTAGATATTGATAACCAGGTACATGTAATTCAAAAGGTAAATTATTTATAACATTATTTAAAATACCTGATCCATCTTTTAATAATGGTGATGAAATATTTGCCAAAATTCTTTTTAAATACTTAATTCCTTCAGGTTTTTCAATTAATTCATCTAATTTATTTGATATAAAGTCTTTAATTGCTTTCTTTTCATTTAAAAAATTATTATTGCCAGCTTTTTCTTGTGCATATATATAATTAATAATATTATCTAATTTATTTAAATCATCTATAAATCTATATTCAATTTTATTTTCTGTATATTGTCTGATTCCTGAACCTTCAATTTCACCTTTTAATTCCCAAATATGTTTAATTAAATTAATATATTTATCACCTTTACTAGATTTTGGTTTCTTACTATTTGGATCATTATTTTTATAAATTGAATTAGTTTCCCATAAAATTTTTGAATAATTATTTAAATCATCTTGTGTATATAAATTATTATCTGGTTTCTTTTCATAAGTTAACAATCTCCATAATCCATGTGTTCCATTATATTTTTTATCATCAATTATTAAATCATCATTATCAATTACAGTTATTTTATCACCAATCATAAATGATTTTTTATGTTTATTCCAATATAAACCAAATTTATCATCTTTTGTTCTTGGTAAATATTTTTGTGCTAATGGACCAATAATTTTATCTAATGTTTGAGGTGAAATTAAATTTGGGTCAATAAATGTCGATTCTTCTTGAATTATTGGTTGTCTGATTGGTCTAAATGGAGTACTTGAAGGTAAATTTAGTTCTTCAGTTTCTGGTATTGATATATTGGCAAAATTATTAACAATAGGTACCAATTCCATAAGGTTTTTATTTTCATTTAAGACTTCACCAATTTTATTTTCAACTTTACCAATTGCTGATGTTATAGGTTCATATGCTTTTTGTTTAATTTTTTCATAATTATCTTCAATTTTAATTTGATTTTTAAATTCTTTTATTAATTTTTTCTCAATATCATCTAATTTTTTAGCTTCATTAACAGATATTTTATCCATTTATTACAAAGAAAAATTTAGGTTCAAAACAAATCATGTTAACATAAACACAAATCATGTTAACATAAACACAAATCATATTAACACAAAACACAAATCATGTTAACACAAACACAAATTATGTTAACATAAAAACAAATCATGTTAACACAAAACACAAATCATGTTAACACAAACACAAATTATGTTAACATAAAAACAAATCATGTTAACACAAAACACAAATCATGTTAACACAAACACAAATCATGTTAACATAAACACTAATTATGTTAAACACAATTTATTTTACTTTATTTCTGTAATTTTCATTAAATATATAAATACTAATGAAATAAATAATACTAATAAAATAAATATTCTATCAATTATTGAATCAAACATACAACAAGCCATTATCATTATTTAATATCAGAAAAATTTTTCATATATTTTCCATCATTTGATTTTTTTAATAAATTAATAGTTAAAAATCCATAGTCTTCTTTCCAACAATCATTACAAATAGTTTTAAATTTATCAAATTTCATATCTGATCCAACAAAATTATTATATATTTTTTTCATATAATGTTCATTTTGTTTAAAAATGCATAACATATTTAAATTATTTCTAATTAATTGCATATCAACTTTTGAATAACATTGTGATAAATAAATACATGATATATTTTTATGTCTACCCATTATAAAATATTCTTTAATTTTATCTTGTTTTTCTAAAATACAATCATCAAAAACTACTAATGAATTTGGCTTACATTTATTTAGTGGAATCATATCATCACATGAAAAATAAGAAATTTGTTTATTAATATTTGATTCTATATTTTTAAATCTTTTTTGTAATAATTTATAAGATGGTTGTTCTAATGATTTACTAAAAATATATAAATTTGAATATGGAATTAATCTTTTATAAATAAAATTTAATAATAATGTAGTTTTACCAGATCCACTTGTTCCTATAATTAATAATCTAATAGGTTGATCATTTTTATTATTTTTATCATATGATTCTAATTTTATATTATCTTTTTTTTCTAAAAATTTCTCCATTTAAATAAGATGAAATTATTTAAAATAATTGGTCATTCATCCAAACTAGAATTAAGATTAGAACATCCAATACATTTAGATGGAAAATATAGTATTGGTTTAAGTGGATTTTATTCAGATAATTTTATATCAAATATACCAAATGATTATAAAAACTGGTATGGATATTCTATTAAAGATGAAGATGATAAAATTATAGATCAATATTTTGATATAAATAAAGGAAATTATACAATTGAAGAAATAAAAAATATTTTTATTAACAGTTTAAAAGAATTTAAAAAGAAAATTAATAAATTTGATGAAAATGATTTTATACTGAAAAATGATGGACCATATATTATAATAAAATCTCCTGTTAAAATTATAGTAACAACAATTATAATTGATTTATTAGGATTAGATGATAAAATGATTGAACCAAATGTATTAACAAAAGGAATAAAACTACCAAAAATTAGACCTTTTGATGTTATTGAAATACATTGTAATTTAGTTGATCCTAGTTTTGAAAATCATAAAGATCATTCACATTTACATAAAGAATCAGAAATTCTATATTCATTTTATCCAAATGTTGAATATGGATCAAAAATTAGTGAAAAACCAAATGAAATTGATTATATTCCTTTAAAAAATATAAATAAAATTCAAAATATTGTAATATCTATTCAAGATAGTGATGGAAATCAAATAAATAATGAAAATATTAAAAGTATTGTATATTTAAGATTAAAACAAAATTTGTAATATAAAATTTATCTACATAAATAATAAAAACAATAATTTATTTAATTAACAATAATTTTATATTTAATAATAAATTAATTGTATTTAATAAACAAAATAAACCTTGGTTTAAAAGAAAAGATATTTGTTATATTTTAAAATATAAAAATTCTAGAAAAGTTTTAATTGATAATGTAAAAGAAAAATATATAAAACTTAAAATATATCAAGTGTAACCAACAGTTACATTTACATAATAATGATAAATTAATTTACACAAAAATTATAGGTGTCAAAAATTATGACACCCTAGAAATTGATGTACAAACATGTTTTTCAGATGCCCTAAAACAGGGCGTCAATAAAATAGATAATAAAACAATGTTTATTAATGAATCTGGTTTATATTTATTAATTTTAAAATAAAAAAGGAGAAAACAATAAGGATAGATTAAAATTTATAGATATTTTTAGAGGGGACAATTTGTCCCCCCTATCATATAATGAAAAACATACAAAACTTATTAAAATTAGGTAGGACCCAAAATGGGTCCCATATAAATTAGAATATTTATTTTAAAATTTTTTAAAGGAGGTAACCTTATTATACAATAAAAACTTAAGGGTAACAAAATGTTACCCTTCTTAAACATTCAAAAATATTCATAAATATAATAAATTATATACAAATTTGAGACCCGTCTTAAAGACGGGTCTTACTTATAATGATAATAAAGTAAAATTTATAGATATTTTTATGTTAGATATTCAATAAATTATTGAATATATGTAAATTTATTAAAGAAAATATTTAAAAATATACATAAAATTATAGTATAAATTCAATATCATATGGTTATAAATTATTAATATAATTTTGATCATTTTCTTTAGAACTTTCTTTAACATAATTTTTTATTATATTTATAAATGGTTCTATTATAAAATTAAACTTATAATGATATACAAAATAATTTTTATATTTAAAAAGATATATTAAAAATTTATTTGATATTTTAGTTTTAAATAAATATAATTTTATATCAAAATCATTATTTATTAATTCTTTTGGAACAATTAAAATTTCCATTTATTTATAATTATTTTTATACCCCCAAGGTAATGTATCAATTTTATTTTCACAAATAAATCTTTTGTCATCTCTATTACTTAAAGCTAATTTATTTATTGTAATTGTATATAGTTCATGTTTAAAACTTCTAATACAAGTCATTTCTCTATATTGTTCTTGATCATCAAATAAACATTTCTTAAAATCATCCATATGTAATGTTTTATCAACAACACTTTTCTTAATACCTTTACATTTTACAGGATTTTTATTATTAAATTCATAACTATATAATTTTGATCTTAAACCACAATATTCTCCTAATATTTCACCATTTAACTCATCTTTAAATTTACCAATTATTTTTTTATTCTTTTCACTATAGCATTCATGTTCTTTCTTATAATCACTTGTATCAAATTCGTTAATATTTTCTTTAATAATTTTATATGGATCCTTTTTAAATTCTATAAAATAACTGTCTGTATCCATATATAACAACCTTATATTTGGATCAAACTTCTTTAATTTTTCATAATAAAATTGATACATATGTAATTTTGATAAATCAAGTACTGAAAATCCTATATAGATTGGTTTATCAAACTTAACCTTCTCTTTTATCATATGTGAAGCAATACAGTCTTTATCAAATATACTAAATGTTTTAAAATTAGGTTTTTTTGCTTGTTTTAATGAAAACTTTTCGTCACCTAATTTAATATCACATCTATTTCTAACATTTTCCATAGTTTTTCCAAAAACACTATTATTCATCAATTTAAAAAAGTCTTTTTCAAAATCTGATGTTGATTTGGATCTTAATTTGGTATTTAATTCAATATATTTTTTCATATAATCATCTTGATCAAATGCTATAACTCTATTAACTTTCTTTAATTTTAATCCTTTTTGTAGATAATATTTTAAGTTTCTTGAATGAATAACATAATCTTTCTTATCAAATAATGTTGTACAAAGCTTATTATTATAATGTTCAGGTGCTAATGGTAAATCTTTATGATTATCATGTAATTCAATAGGATATTCTAAATCAACATCTAATATATATCCATATTCAGCATTTTCATCTAATTCTAATATTGTTTCTACCCATTCATTTAATGTATATGTATTAGGATTTATCCATGTTATATCTTTATAAGGTAATTTTTGACTTAAAGCCCATCCATATAGATTATTTGCATCTATATATAACATATAATTTTCAGGTTTTGTTTTATCATAATTTTTTGTATATTTATTGTTTGCTTTACAATATCTAGTTATACATTGTGAAATACCACCTCTAATACCTTTTTCAATCATTAGATACATATTATAATCACTTATTAATTCTAGTTTAATTTTTGTTAATTTTAACATAGATTCCCAAGCTAGTGATGGTGATGTTAGATAATGTGCTGGATCTAATTGATAATTTTTCAAACAAACAGATCTAAAATTTTCAAATATATCAGCTAATAATAATACATCCTGAATATTATATAAATCTGAATAATTACCTAATGTTTTTACTTTTAATTTATTTAAAACTTTTATATAATGTTTATAATCATCATCACTTATATTTTCATTAGTTAAACAACTATAAAATTGATCTTTTTCTAATATTTTATCATAGTTTAATTTTTCAACATTATCAATAAATTCATATGGAAATACACCTTTAGAAGTTAATATTTTTAAAGTTTCATTATCATATTCAATTATATCATTTTCTTTTATAAATCTATTTATATGTTTAAATTCTTTAAGATTTTTAGCTAATTTTTCAATTGATGTAGCCATAAATCGAAATGTATCTACAAATGAGAATTTTATAAATTTTCTAGGTTTATCTTTTATTCTTTTTATCTTTTATCTTTTATTCGTTTTTATTCTTTTATCATTATCAAAACCACTATTTTCACAAATATGACAAATATTTGTTTTCTGATAATTAATTTCTTCTTCATTAGTTAAATTCATAGGCTTTTTATTTTTTGAATTATATTTTTTAGCTATATATTTTGAAATTTCATCTAAATATTCAAATAATTTATTTGGTACATTTATTAATTCCTCTTCATTTTTTGCTCTATAACAAATAGGTTTATACATTTTATTAGTTACTCTAGATACTAAATAGATTGTAAATCCATATGGTTTATGTTTTTGAATTTTATTTGTATATGAGCAATTTGGATTATTTTTACAATTATCAATCTTTTCTAATATACTTTCAAAATCCATATAAATTACATATGGATGTTCAAACTTTTTATAATAATTTTTAAAACTTACTCTTTGACCAGGATGTGGCATTATAGGTCTACAAGGTTCTAATGATTTACATATTTCTAAATGATTATTCAAGTCTTTATTTTTATAGAAATGAGTCAAACATCTTCTACAAATATATTTTTTATTTTTATTTTTTTGTGTTAATTGCTTAGATACTAACTTACTTAAATCTGTAATCAATATATAATGAGAATTATTACCAATTTTATAATATAATAAATCAATTTCTAGTTTTGTATTATAATGTTCAGATATTTGTAATGGCACTATTTTTTCATCTTCATCAATTCTATAAATATTTATTGACATTGATGGATAATTATATTTAGTATCAAATGATCTTTTTTCAAATAATTTAATATCTTTCAATGTTATTGGATAGTCAAAACCTTTAAAAATATCATCATTTATATATTTTTGATATTGTTTAACTCTTTCAGCATGTTCGTTTGGTTTATCAATAGCACATCTAATTGCATAAATAAAACAATATTCATCTTTATTTTTAAAATTTACACAACATTTTTTATTCTTAATTTCATTTGGTAATTCTATATATGATCCAGCATTTAATGAATTATTTTTAGATAATTTTAGATTTAATTCAACACATCTTTTTAATGACCAACCAGAGCCTTTTGATGGTTGATTTAGTTGTTCTCTAACTATTAATTTCTTAAATTGATCATCAATAAAATCATCTATATTTAAAATATCTGAACGTTTTATACAAAAATACATATTACTATTTTGAATTTCACCATTTATTAATTTTCTTTCATATTCACATTCTAAAGCCATCTGTCCTTTAATATTTTTGAATTTTTGTTTTTCTATCAATTTTTTTATTTCATTTCTTTGAGTTTCTAAATAATCATTAATATCTAAATCATCATTTGAATTTGTTAAAATATAATCTTGAAAATATCCTTTTAATGACGAAGCTTCTTGAATATTTATTATATTTTCTTTTGGAATTGGTTTATTTTTAAAATAATCATTTAATAATCCAATCAATTCATTTCTAGTTTTATTAACAATTTTAATACTATTTTTAATTGCTAAATTTTGAATATATTTTAATGATCTATATCTTAAATTATTTGGATTTTCTTTAATTTTGTTTAATCTTTTAATTAGTTCATCTCTAGATAAATTTTCATAATTTCTGACAGATAATTTTTTTGCAATTTCATTTAATTTTTCTATATTAAATAATGAATAATTTGTAAGATCAAATGTTTCTTTAATATTTGTCAATTCATCTAAAGTTTTATTTTTATAATTATATATATTATTATTTTTACGCCAATGTTTTAATTCAAATATTTTATTATCATATTTTTGTTTATTTAATAAATGTTTAGTTGAGTTATAATGTCTATCATAATTTTTATATAATATATTTTTATTACAATAAGGACAATTAATATTTTTATTTGTTCGTTCCATTTATTAGAAATAATTTTTACTTAGAAATAAAACTCTTAAAAATATGAGAAGTTTTTCCACTTTTTTCTAGGTAATTTATAGTTTAAATTGTAATTTTTCAATCAATAGTCAACTTTTCACAAGTTAATATAAATTTTCTAGAGTATTTTTTCAATAAAATCAATAGTCAACTTTTCACAAGTTAATTTAAATTTTCTAGAGTATTTTTTCTATAAAATCAATAGTTGACTTTTTATAAGTCAATTTAAGTTTTCTATAGTATTTTTTCAATAAAATTTAAACTTTTTTAAAACAATTAAAATTATTATTTTTATCATATTTTTAAATTTTATAGTTTTGTTATATTTTTGTCATAAATTTTAATTTACAAATTGGTTTTTTTCAATTCATATTCATAAAAATTTCCAATAATATCTTCATTATTTTGATCTTTTATACTATATGTAACTGGATTTGTATTATTAATTTTAGAAATTATAAATATTTCTCTAGACCAATTATTTTTATATTTATTAGAAAATGTTGATTTTTTATTTCCAATTCTAACTCTATCATTTATTTTAAATTTTGATTTGGTTATTATTTTTGGTGGTTTATATTTAAAAACAGTATCTAATAAATCCTTTTCATTATTTTTATTTACTTCAATTGGTTTTATTTTAATTGTTGAATGATATGAATTATTATATTCTTTAACAATTTTTGGTAAAATATTTATCCATCTATAATTTTTATTAATTTCAAATTGTATTTTCATTTTTTCATTTTGTGTTCTATTGTACCTTTCTATTATACTTAATTTTTCTTCATTTTCTGTATGATACAATTTAATATCATATTTATTTAATATTTCATTAAAATCTTTATTAATAAATTCTAATCCTTTATCTGTATGTAAAAGATTAGGTGATTTATGATTAATTTTAATTGCATCCTTAATTATTTCTTCAAATGCTTTAGAAACTGTTTTTCCATCTTTTTTCTTTAATGGTTTTGACCAAACATATTTTGAGAAAGTATCTATAACATTTAACATATATTTATAACCATCATTTTCTTTTTCATAATTTTTCATTATAATTAAATCTGCTGCCCATAAATCATCAATACCTAATGTAATTATTTTTCTTTTTAAAAATTTCTTTCTAATTGGAGCATAAATTTCATTTGCTTCAATTATTTGTTCATTTTTAGTTAATTCTTTTTTAATTATAGGTTTAACTTCTTTTTTCAAAATTTTACTTTTATTTGTTTTACAAATTGAACATTTAGTAGCAATTCTATATAATCCATTTTTCATTTCAACAAATTGTGGATTAATATTTTTAGTTTTTTTCTTACATTTGTGACAATGAATTGGTTCATTCATTTATGTATAATTTTTTTTTTTAATAAATGGATATGTGTTATAGATGTCATAATCAAACTAATTTTACTATTATTGGAAATTGTGTAGGATGTAATATATGTAAAAGAATTATTTATGAAAAAAAGATTAAGAGAAAAAGTAATAAGAATAAACATCTTAAACATATTTTAAGAGAATTTAACCATTTTCAACCATATAAAACACAACAATTAATTAATGAATTATATATTTTATGTATTTCCAATCATTTTGAAATAACACCTAAGAATATAAAATTATTTTTAAAACAAAGGAATTATACAAATTGGATATTTTACTATCAATTTTTAAACAAAATATACAATATTGATTTTGAATTGAATAATGAAGATAAAGAAAAAATTACACTATTTTTTAATAAATATTTATGTTTTAAGAAAAGTAATATATCATACAAAAAATTATTACCTATGATTTTTAAATACTTAAATATGGATTTTTGTATAAAACCTAATTATGATAATGACTTTTTAACATATCTATCACAAACAAGTTTGTGATATTTTTTCCTATATAAATGGATCTGCTAGAAGAAATTAATAATGTTGGAGAATTAAGATTTAAAGAATATAAACCATTAAAAAGTTTAAATTTAAATAAAAAATATAAAATTGAAAAATTTGAAAGAATTAAAGATAAATATGGATATACAATTATTGTTGAATTAGAAAAATGTAAAGTACATTTACCAAAAAGATTTACTAATATAATTGATGATAAATCGATTAAAGAATTAAATAAAAAAGATTTACATTTAATTGTCACTGATATTAAGACTTTTGATGATAAAGAAACTGCTTTAGTTAAATTTGAATAATTATTACAATATTATTGATACTAAACCTTAATTTGACTTATTTTAAAAAAATTCAAATTTTATTGAAAAAATACTATTAAAATTTTAAATTACCTTATAAAAAGTCGACTATTAATTTTATTGAAAAAATACTTATAAAATGTGATAATTTTACTTGTTTTTAAAAAAATTTTATTTTGTAGAAAATTTAGGCATATTTGTTAAAAATTTCATTAAAATTGCATATTTTTTATGACAATTTGACAAAAGCTGAAAATTGGCCAAAAAATGGCAAAAATATTGCATAATTGTATTAAAAAACTGTGAAATTTGTTTGATTTTTGATTGTCTCCAAAAGTGTCCTAGAAGTAACATGATACTATCTACTTATATATATATATATATATGTGTGTGTCCGTGGTACCGATAACTTTTGAAGCAGACCTCCGATTTTGATCAAATTTGGTATGAAGGTGTAAGACCAGGTCTATTTTCATGAGTTCGCGAACCAGCATTGTCAAGTTATGGAAACGGGGTTTTATGGGGTTTAAAAGGGGTCAAAAATGGGTTTTTGGCATTTTTGGACCTAAATTTTCAAAATTCATCAATTTTAACTAAAACCATTTGAAAGAGCTTAAAAAAAACGAACAATTTAGTATTTTGAATCTTTAAAATAGCTTAACTGGTTATAGAGAAAATTCAAATCAAGTTTCCCATGTTATTCTTATGGGTAAATCTTTAAAAAGTTATATATCGCTCATTTATCAACATATAAATCCCATGGTATTCTCATGGAAAATAATTGTATAATGGGAGCAAGAGAGATGGAGATATAAGGTATATGTTCCTAATCAGCTGATCAGCTGTCTTCTGCATATTTGTCAAATTTGAAATGTTTATGTTTTGTTATTTGTAATCAAATCTTTCCTTTTGCATGGAAGCTTTGGATTATGCACTTTTATTACTGTTTAAAAAGTCATTTATTGCAATATAAATATTAATATATGAATTATTAAATAAAAATAATTTCCTTGTAAAGATTATTAATTATATAAGATAGCCACAAAGTTCTTTGATGTTGAAACAATAATGCTTTGGTTGGAAATTCGCTGAGTACGCAGGTCTGCTGCGACGGGGGTATTTTATTTTTAACCCCAAAACGTTATTTTTACTATTTTCATACTATTTTACAAAACTGTTATTGAAAAATATTAAGTTTTAAGTAAAAAAAGTGAAATATGATTTGTATAATCCATAATAGTTATAATTATTTTATTTGTTAAATTGACTTTACAATTCTTTCTCTGTCTTGCAAGGATATTGTGTGAAATCTATTTTACAATCGTTTTCTGTTTTTATTTCATACAATAAAAGTATTTAGAATACTTTTTGTGCATTTATTTAAAACCCGGAGGAAACCTCCTTGAGCGAGAGACGGCGTTTTAAATTTTAAGCGACCTCTGGAGGGTTAATGGGACAGTCTAAGGGTGTTCAGCTTCCACCTTTACAAACTTTTCCAGGTTATTGCCCACGTCAAAATAAGCAAAAAAGTTCCTGTAAACATATGTCCTAAAATGCTTCGTAAACCCGCTAGCCGCCATTTTGTTTTTTACGCTAAATGATTTTTATTTCCGTAACGGATCATTGTATTAACTTAACATTTGGCATGAACCTTCACTATAATAATACCCTTTTTCAGTAAAAAAATTATTTTTTTCCAATGTGTGTTTTGAAAATGGCAGCTATTTTAAAATTTTAAACTCAAAATATCTCAAAAACGATAAATTTTATAAAAATGTTACAAGAAACAAAAAAGTTGACAAATTAAATTACCTAAACAGTGACACCAGTGTTTGTAAGGATCCAACAAAAAATAACGGAGTTATTGTGGTTTACCTGCAGAAAAACACTGATTTTGCACTATGATTAATGGCAATTTAGGTTATTTTAAGAGAAAAATCTCAATAACTCCGTTATTTGTTGTTGGATCCTCACAAAATTGGTGTCACTGTTTAGATAATTTAATTTGTCAACTTTTTTGTATCTTGTAAAATTTTTATAAAATTTACCGTTTTTGAGATATTTTAGTTTAAAAATTTAAAATGGCCGCCATTTTGAAAATACACATTGGGAAAAATATTTTTTTTACTGAAAATGGGTATTGTTATAGTGAAGGTTCATGCCAAATATTAAGTTAATACAACGATCCGTTACAGAAATAAAAATTATTTAGTGTAAAAAGAAAATGGCGGCTAGCGGGTTAACGAAGCATTTTAGGACATATGTTTAGAGGAACTTTTTTGCTTAATTTGACGTGGGCAATAACCTGGAAAAGTTTGTAAAGGTGGAATCTGGACACCCTGTATATTAATAGGCAAGCATGTTTCTTTTCCTCCTTTTTTCTCATCGTAGGAGAAATCCGCGCTTACCGTTAGAAAGGTATAGGTAGTCCTGTAGATGAGCAGAATTCCATTCTAATTCTCATCGGACTCCAGAGCTACACCCCACAGCCTTTCAAAGTTCCAATGTTAATCATATGGAGGATGGATAATTGATTGACCCATAGACAGCTGTTGTAAAAACAACTGCTAGAAAAACAGGAAGAACAGATGTTTCAGTTATAAAATGTTTTTAAACTTCTTGGGTCCAGATCAACTGAAATTTTGATCGAATTTCGATCAGGAGGCGATATCTAGTACAGTATAACTATACAACACACACAATAATCACTGTCGCTGTGAACGCTGGCGACAACAGCGACCAGATACAAAATTATTTGAAATTTCAAAATACGCTTGCAACGCTTGCTGCCAAAGCGTCACTCTTGTCGCCCACTAAGAATGCTCCAATGCTTATACATTGGTTTGAAATTTTGTCGCTCTTGTCGCATCGCATATGTGGTCCACGTAGGAATGGGCCTAAGCAGACTTTTTGAAACAGCTGTTAATTGTGAACAGATATAGTTGGTTGTTGGTGGAAATTTAATAGCTCTTTTTTATCATGACACTGACTTATAACAAAGTTAAAACCAACGAGGAAGGCTCGGTTAACCTGGTACTGTCCCATTAAAAAGAATGGTCTTACACCTTCATACCAAATTTCATCAAAATCGGAGGTTCCTGTCAAAAGTTATCGGGACCACGGACACATATATATATATATATATATATATATATATATATATATATATATATATATATATATATATATATACTAGTGGCTCATAGGGGCAAAAGCCCCTAATCATATAATTAAAGTAGCATAAACCATAGCTTATTATCAGTTCTTCACTATACGAAAGTTTCTAGAGGATTTAATTTCAATTTACATAACATTTTATTAATACCGTTTGAATAGGCCATTCACCTACTAAGCACTCTTTTACAATCCTGTACTGTTAGGCCACTCATTTGTAAAGCTGTTTTTAAACCTATATCGATCTATAACAAATAATTTTTTTGAAATAAATCATAGTTTTGAGCCATGAGAGAACTTAGAAAAGCAGCAATGAGAAAAAAATTACGGATGCTCATTCAGCACCCATTTCAGGGTCTGTAAACTTTCAATTATTTCGTCACACCAATCTCATTGCCTGCCAAAAGATATTGGAGGATGAGGGCTGCTGGGATTGTTTGTCACAGTGCGTCCGGGGAATCCTCCTTAGAAAAAAGACTGATGACCGCTATGCAGTTGGTCAAGGAGTGAGCCCAATGGGCTTAGGCTATTTTAGGCCTAGCCTGATGTAATGTGACAAACAATTCAAGGCTAGATACCTAAAAAGTAGAGGAGGTTTTTTAGTGGGTATTTTAGGGGAGTCCCACACTACAGGCTGGTCCCCTGTGTGAGTAATGCATTTTTCCTGCCTCTCCCTAAAAAACCCATTTCATTGTCTTGTTTGTCCTATAATTGAAAGGATGTCTTCACTTCAGTCATATTTTGTTATTTTTCATCAGCAAACTTTGACTAAACACCTCAAATCTTACTATCAATATTCGTCATTTCTTATAAACACCTTTCATTTCATGTAAACAAAGCATACTTTTTAAAAACATCAATATAAAAAGTCTTGCATGGCGAATCTTTCAGGAGAACCCTGAACAAAACATATCTTTCTTATATATTTCCCATTTCGTTGTAACGTTTTTGACCTGCTACTTTTTCGTTAGTATATAGGACAGAAGCCTTTGATTTTAACTCTCTCCTATAAAGTTTTCATCCATTCATTCGGTTCTGCAATCCATGAAATGACAAATAAGTTTCTATAGCAAAAATCAGCTAACAGAATACCAAGACTTCGTTGACTGATACACTTTAAGTTTAAATCAGTATATAACCTTCACTCATTATGATTATTTGACAATTCTCACTTAAAATTAAAAAAAACACGCTTTAACGTAAATAATTAGATTTGGTTTTACCCAAACCACAATTCCCATGCCCATTGCGCGCCTATCACGATCAGAATGTTTTTTTATGATTTGTATCTTGGCCTTGTTTGGATACACGCTCAGTTAACAAAACTGTAGGCCTACATTTTATAGTTTTTTTTCTTCAATTTAAATGATTATAATGATAGTAAAAATTAGTAGTTAATTTGTAAAAGTTTGTAAGTTTGGTAGCTCTCTCAGTGGAATATTTAGTCGTCACTCAAAGTCATTAAACGTCTTATTATAGTATTACCGCTCTAGGTATATTTTTTGTCAATTGATATAATTCTTCATTCTACGTTATCATCTGTCTCCCGTTTTAAAATCAAACCATAACACATGTTTTCAATATACACAAAACAGACGTTTTTTTGAATCCCCATGCTATTCTTATGGAGGACGTTTTACGTTATTTCTCATTTCCTGGTAACTTTATGTACACGCCTATAATTTTCCCTCGTGCATGAGACCGAGACCTTTAATTTTAGAACCCTCCCATCTTCCTGCGATTTGTATAACACTCACAATTTTGCTCAAGAAATTTTGCTTACAGAATTATACTGTATATATATATAGATTGCTTCTCGTGGTGTGCATTATTTTATCACCTTCACTCAATGTTTTCATCTGTGTCTCGTTTTAAAATCAAACCTAACACATGTTTTAATGTACACAAAGCAGACGTTCTTCGAATCCCCATGCTATTCTTATGGAGGACGTTTTACGTGATTTCTCATTTCCTGTTAACACTATGGACACGCCGATAGTTTTCCCTTGTGTATGGGACTGAGACCTTTAATTTGAGACCCCTCCCATCTTTCTGCAATTTGTAAAACGCTCACAATTTTGCTCAAGAAATTCGGCTTACAGAATTATACAGGGTGATTCACGATGAAGTGCAGAAATTTCGGGGGCTGATTCTACACATGAAAATAAACAAAAAAGGCCATATTAACATATGTCCTAAAATCCTTCGTTTAGCCGCTATCCGCCATTTTGTTTTTTACACGTAATAATTTTTATCTCCGTAATGAATAGATGGATTTACTTCATATTTGGCATGGACCTTTATCACAATAATGGTAATTTCCAGAAAAATAATTATTATTTTCCAACTAGTGGCTCATAGGAGCAAAAGCCCCTAATCATAACATTAAAATAGCATGAACAATAGCGTATTACCATTTCTTCCTCAACGAAGGTTTCCAGAACATTCAATTTTAATTTGCGGTATATAATATTTCAACAATACCGTTTGAACAGACCATTTGCCCCCAAGTACTCTTATCAATCCTGTACTATTAGGTCACTGGTTTGTAAATGCTCTTTTTTGTCTGTTGTTAAACCCATATAGATCTATGGAAAATAAGTTGTGAAAGAAATCGTAGTCCCTTAATTGAGCTGTGACAGCTTTTTAGTATAACATAGAAAAACTACAATGAAAAAACATTGATTTTTTTAGCTCCTGTCAGTTTTTTATTTTTTATTATGTTTTAGTCACAAAATTTAAACACAGCACTTCAAAGTGCATCTTCACTTGCTGTGAATATTCATCCCTCCTAATCAAAACTCTTGATTTTGTGTAAACAAAGCAGATTCTTTTTAATCACTACGTGGAGAATCTTTAAAGAGAACCTTTCAGAAAATAATCATTCTTTTATGTTTCCCATTTTGTTGTAAAGATTTTACCTGCTGCATTTTCCTCTAGTATGTAGGACAAACGTCTTTGATTTTAACTCGTCTTCTATAATCCTACAATCTATGAAAAGACTAAAAGGTTTCTCGGAAAATTCAGCTAACAGAATACCAAAAATTCACTGACTGATACACTTTAAGTATCAATTAATGTGTCATTGTCATTCAATATGATAATATGACAATTTTCTTCTTAAAATAAAACCAAAACAATGGAAATAATGTAGATGTTTCTCAAATCACAATTCATAGCCCATTGCATCTCTATCAACGATCAGAAAACATTTTATGATTTGCATACACGCTCAGTTTTTTTTTTTTTTTTTTACAATTTAAATTATAGTAACAACAGTAAAATCAGCAGTCAATTTGTAATAGTATGTAAGGTTAACTCGCCTAGTAGAATTTTTAGTTTCTCAAAGCAACAAAACGTCTTATTATAGTATTACCACTCTAGAGTTAATTTTTGTCATTTGGCCATGAATAGTTCTTTACTCAATTTTATCATCTGTCTCTCGTTTTAAAATAATACCAAAACATATGTTTCAATGTACACAAAGAAGACATTTTTTCGAATCCCCATGCTATTCTTAAGGAGGACGTTTTACTATATTTCTCATTTCCTTGTAACTTTATGGATACGTTTTATGGGACCGAAACCTTTAATTTCAGACTCCTACCATCTTCCTGAAATTTGTAAAACGCTCACAATTTTACCCAAAAAATTTCCCTTACAGAATTATTTATATAGATTGCTTCTCTTGGTGTGAATTATTTTGTTATCATCACTCAATGTTATCATCTGTCTCATTTTGAAATTAAACCATAACACATGTTTTAATGTATACAAACGGGGCCTACGAAAACTAACGGGCCTGCATACATTTTTGGTCACGTGACCAGATGCGGCCGAATTTCAGCTGTCATCTCCATTTGAAAGCATTGCAATAGCTTGACTTTGCATCCGTTTTTACGCGTATTTTTAAATACACGTAAATGAAGTCATAAGTGTTGCATATCCTTCTAATCCTCATTAAATTACAAATTGAATGATACTAATAACGTTCCGCTTTGCAAAACTTAAAACTCACTTTTTGGGTAAAAGAAAAAACTTGAATTTCTCACATTGTAGGATGCATTGACTTTTTTGTTAACAGATTTCTTCCAATGCTTTTGAAGATATTTCTAGGAATAAGACATGAAATAAACGTCTTAAATCAGTAGTTTGCCGGTTATAATTTTTATTTTCGATAAAACAAACTAAAATGTACCTTTTCGGTTCTAAATTTTTTTTATTTGCAACGAAATATACTCTTATGTAAACAGCTGATGAAAAGTGTAAACAAAACTATAAACTAGGGCCTAAATTAAGTTTTGACTTAATCTCGTAATAAAAAATATCAGAAAAACTGTTAACTTAACAGTAATGGTATCATTTTGTTCCTTATTTAATGTAGATTAAAATATATAAGTCTTGTCTAGTAGCCTACTATCTAATTCCTAAGAGGTGGGAAATAAGTGAAGGATGTCACGTTTTCACAATGTTATCTTATGGAAACTTGTGCTGCAGATCGGCCGCAAATAGTCACGTGACTTTGGTGGTGGGGGGAAATATGCAGGCCCGTTAGTTTTCGTAGGCCCCGATACAAAGCAGACGTTTTTTAAATCCCCATGCTATTCTTATGGAGGACGTTTTAAATTATTTCTCATTTCTTGTTAACATTATGGACACGCCGATAGTTTTCCCTCGTGCATGGGACCGAGACCTTTAATTTGAGACCCCTCCCACCTTTTTGCGATCTGTATGACGCCCACAATTTTGCTCAAGAAATATCGCTTACAGAATTATATATATAGATGTCTATTTTCAAAATGGCGGCCATTTTAAAACTTTGAACTAAAATTTCTCAAAAACGACAAATTTTTTCAAAATTTTATTTCAGACAAAAAAGTTGACAAATTAAGTTATGTAAACAATGATACCAAGTTTGTAACGATCTGACAACAAATAACGGAGTTATTGGGATTTTTCTGCAAAATAACATCGATTTTGCATTATAATTAATGCAAATTTAGGTTATTTTAACAGAAAAATCTCCATAACTCCGTTATTTGTTGTCAGATCGTTACAAACTTGGTATCATTGTTTACATAACTTAATTTGTCAACTTTTTTGTCTGAAATAAAATTTTGAAAAAATTTTCCGTTTTTGAGAAATTTGAGTTCAAAATTTTAAAATGGCCGCCATTTTGAAAATAGACATGGGAAAATAATAATTATTTTTCTGGAAATTACCATTATTGTGATAAAGGTTCATGCCAAATATGAAGTAAATCCATCAATTCATTACGGAGATAAAAATTATTACGGGTAAAAACAAAATGGCGGCTAGCGGCTAAACGAAGGATTTTAGGACATGTTTATAATGGCCTTTTTTGTTTATTTTCATGTGTAGAATCAGCTCCCGAAATTTCTGCACTTTGTCGTGAATCATTCTGTATATAGATATGTGTCCGTGGTCCCGATAACTTTTGACAGGAACCTCCGATTTTGATGAAATTTGGTATGAAGGTGTAAGACCAGGTCTATTTTCATGAGTTCGTAAACCAGCATGATCGGGTTATGGAAACAGGGTTTTATGGGGTTTCAAAGGGGTAAAAAATGGGTTTTTGGCATTTTTGGACCTTAATTTTAAAAATTCAACAATTTTAAACTATACCATTTAAAAGAGCTTAAAAAAAAACAATTTAGTATTTTGAATTTTTAACTTCGCTTAACAGGTTACGGAGAAAAGTCTAAAAAAGGTTCCCCATGTTAATCCTATGGGAAATCAACAAAACCCTGTATCACGCTTCTTTATTGGAATAACTTGATAAAATGTGGTATGTACATTCACTAGGTAGGGTTTAACTGATATTTACTTACAACACCCATATGGCGGCAAACCAACATACCGTACTCATCTCCATGGGGTTTATGGGGAAAATTAAAAAGTGCCGAATATTGATACAATTTGATATTTACCTTACCTAACTATTACATTTCCTAACAAAACTAACATTTTCTAACAACATCCCATGGCAGCAAACCTACATACCCATTCCTATGGTGTTTATGGGGAAAATACAAAATCTCAAGATTCTTTGGAAATTCGCTGAGTACGCAGGTCTGCTGCGACGGGGGTATTTATTGACAGGCTGCCATTTTTTACTCAGGCAACCTTTCGAGATAGGGTTTGCGGCATTAAATTCTACTACTTAAGAACTTTAATTTGATATACATAAACCTATTGGCCGATGAAAGATTTATTTCTGACTCCATTTGGACCAGCCCCTCATTTTTAGGCATGTTGCACACTGGGGATTTGAGGGGACTTTACTGAGGGAGGTCAAGGGATGACATAGAACACATTTCAGCACACATCCCTTCAGACATTGCTCGTATTATAGTATGAGATTTTGGCTTCATTTTACTAGATTCAGATTCAGATTCAAAACACTTTATTCAAAAGTACATACATAATGTTTGTACATGAATGACATCAGATAGTACATAGTTTTACTAAGTACAATGAAACTTGGGTCTAAGAAGCTTGAGCTAGTTAAATAAAGTCATCTTTAAAAAACATTTTCAAATTCCAAGATATAAAACATGTTTGAGATTCTAAAATATAAAACATAAATCATGTTTGAGAATATCATCCAAATATACTCTTATTGAATAGAAAACCAAGGAATAAACAGGATTATTGATTAGAAAGTTATTTAATTTTCTACAAAAAAGTTTTTGGTCATTTATAATTTTTATTTCCTGCGGTAAGCTATTATAAAATTTAATTCCTGCATAAGTGGGTTGTTTAGAAAATAAACTTGTTCTATGAGGCTCAAAAACAAAGTTACTTCTATTTTGTGTGTTATAAGTGTGTAGGCCTATATCTTCTAATTTTAAATTGTCCTTTCCATTACACTTTACAAAAATTATTGTTTGAAAGATACAAACTAAATACTGTAAAAAGTTTCAATTCTTTAAATTTATTTCTACATGATTCATTAGGTCTCATTATAAACATGGCTCTAATTGCCTTTTTTTGCATAATCAAAATTTTGTTGAGGTTGTTTTGTGAAGTTTCTCTGTATAAGATTAGGCCAAACTGGATATGAGAATGGACATGTGCATTATAGAGAATGAGTAAGGTACTAAGTTCACAGTAATACGACATTTTTCTTATTGCGCACACTGCAGAGCTCACCTTTGCACAAACATGATCAACATGGTCGTTCCATTCCATGTTAGCTGTTCATCAATTATTAACCCCAAGAAAGTAGAACTAATTTTTCTTTCAATAATACTATTTGCAACAGTTATTGTAAAATTGCTTTCATCTATTTCGTTTGAATAAGTGTTCTTAAGATAAAAAATTATGTAATTTGTTTTGTTTGCATTTAATAATAAATTTTTGCTCTGAAGAAAATCTGCTGTGACTCTTAAAAGTTGTTCGGAGAAGTGATTCAGAGTTAAAAAATTTTCTTCTGAAAGTTTTAGAGTTGAGTCATCAGCATACAGAAAAACCTGATTGTTGGTGTTTATCTTGGAAAGTTTTTTACTAAGTCCTCTGAAATAACAGATGAACAGGAGTGGCCCTAATACCGATCCTTGCGGCACAGAATACTTAAGTTCTTTCAAACTTGATTTGTAATTCATAATGGTGCCATTCTCAGTACATGTCAACTCAACATACTGTTTTCTTCCCCTAATAAAAGACTCTAACCACTTGAGAGGTAAACCATTTATTCCACAATTCTGCAGCTCTTTGATAAGCTTACCGTGACATACCCTATCGAACGCCTTAGTCAGATCCATGAGTACTGCAATTACTTTTTTCTTTTTATCAATGTCTTTTATTACACTTTCTATAAAATTTGTAGCTGCTGTTATGACATATCTACCATGTCTGAAACCGTGTTGTTCACCTTCTAAAACTTTGTTGTTTTCAAAAAATTCAGTTAGTCTATTATACATGCATTTCTAAAAAATTTTCGATAGTGTTGGTTGGATAGAAATTGGCCAGTAATTTATTGTTTCTTTTGGATCTCCTTTTTTATATATTGGAATTACTTTTGATATTTTAAGTAGTTGTGGAAACACCCCTAAAATAAATGATGCATTTATTACATGAACTAAGGGTTTTGTTAAAAATTTAGAGGCTGATTTTATTACATTTACTGGTACCTCGTCATATCCAGTTGACTTTTTATTTTTCAAATCACTAATTAATTTTGAAATTTCTTCTTCATTTACTGGTTTGTTGTAAAATTTTGGCAAAATCGGATCACATATGCTATTTGTTCCTTGGTACAACACACTACACACTATAATAGGCTTCCATGCATGTTAATACTGGAACACGTGGTCTTCACTTTGTCAGTTGAGTCAGCTGTTTAAGTTAATTCTTTGTTTTTATTTTTAACTTCATAAGACCAAAACATAATGTCAAAATGTTTAACATTTCACTTAATTATTATAAAGAAATAAGATTATATTTCCTGGCATAGAGACTTGTATCATTGTCTATGTACACTAACGTGAATAGACCTCTCATCCAATGTATTTAGTTTGAGGCAAAAATTTGGAAGTTCGGTGGACGCCGCACCAGACTCGCTGCCATCGATGTTGTTATTATTCAGATGAATTTACAGTGTTGCCAAAACATTTTACCAAAACATAAACATAACTTTACGTTATAAAATGTTTCATCCTTGGTTTAGAAGAGTGGTAATACTGATTTATCTATCATATGTTACGTGTACTTCGATGGACGCCGCACGAGATCGCACCACCGTCAATATGCTTCACACACGCCTATGCTATGAGAAGTCTACTCACGTAGTGTACAAAGTCAATGCTTGTATTATTTTTATTCTAGAACTAAGTTGTTCACAAAGTTTGAAGAAAATCGTATCCATGTGCAAACGTACATACATACATACAAATATAGGGGGAACCAGGGATACTTAACCCATAAGGATACTTGACCTAAGGGAATTTTCCCAGCTGTGGGAAATTTCGGTGGGTTGAAAACTGCATCACTGCTTGGCTTTAGGTTATATGGCAAATTGGAGGGAACAACCATTCTAATCTGTGCTGTTGCCTATGAGTTATACAATGAAATGTGTTTCACTGACCAAAAAGTAAATTTTTTAGTTTTCACTTCAATTTGAATGAACAGAAAACCACTAAAGGAATGTATTTTCTATGATTTTATAATGAATAAGTATTTGTTAAGCTACAAAATGATGTTATGTATCAGTTTCCAAATCAGTCTAAACTGGATAAAATTGGAGATTAAATGTGGATTGAACAGTTTGGGATACTTGACCCAACCAGTACATATTGTATTGCGTGGGTTCTAAGTAAGTTTTTTATTCCAGATGCCTCAAAAGTACAAGAGGAAGGAAGGGGCTAAAGCTAGCGACCCCATATCACCCGATATAATGAAACAAGCAGTAGATCTGGTATCAGATTGATCAGCTCTGCACACTATAGCCAAGGAGTTTGGTCTTTCTCGTAACACATTGCGAAGATATGTAAGAAAAATTCAAAATAAAGAAATGACAAATTTTAAGCCCTCGTATAGGCCTAATCAGGTATTTTCGGAAGAGGAAGAGGAGGAAATCGAATTATCTAAGTATTTGGAAACAATGGCTCAGAAGAACCATGGGTTGAATACGAAAATCGTATCCAAACTTGCCTATGACTTAGCTGTAAAAAATGGCAAAAAATATCCTGCCAGTTGGGATCAAGAAAAACGTGCAGGCTATTTTTGGAGGCAGGGGTTTATGGAAAGACACCCTGAGTTGTCATTAAAAAAGCCTGAAGCTACAAGCTTAGGGTGATCAACAAGCTTCAATAAGCACAATGTTTCTGCTTTCTACAAGAACCTGAGAGAAGTTTTGAATAGGGAAAAATTTGGTCCAGAGTCAATATGGAATGCAGATGAAACTGGGGTTATCACTGTACAGAGATTTTTTTTACACATATCCTTGCTTCCAAATATACATGGGTCAAGTATCCTTAATGAGTGGGTCAAGTATCCCTACGGTCTGGGATACTTGACCCTTTTGCAAAGGTTTAGAAAAAATTATAACTATTCTAAATGATAAAATCTTATATAATAAAAGAGTGCATTTTAGGGTCCAGAGAGAGAACTACTGAACGGATCGTGGAAGTTTTGGTGTCAATGGATTTCTTATTGTCTCTATATGATAGGAAAAATATGGTATACCTTGGAAAATCCCTAATAACGCCGCAAAATGAAAATTAGACCTTATTTAGACCAATCTAAGACGTGATTTTGTCGATTTGTTTACTGCTCCAGGTGATCCATATCCTTCGCTGAAATTTGACACCGGTTTACAAAGTGTTTTGTAAACAAAACAGACAACTTCAGCTCTATGATAATTGACAGATACAGATGAAATCAAGAAAACGTAATGTTGCAGTGGCTTTTAAAGCAGTAAAATAAAATATTAACAGCTGATTCTTTAGTAAAATTTTGGTTGCTTTACTATACAGAGAGTTTATTTAATATATATGATTGAATTTATGTATTTAAACTTGGGAGTTATTTATTAATATTTATGTTTTGAAATATAAACATAATCTTTTGATTTAAAATACTCCCCACCGTATCCACAACTTTTTTTTATAACTTAGTCATTTAGTTTACTTATATTCTTATTTTTCAACCTTTTAAGGTCATATAGGCTTCTGGCTTATGTTTAACTATTGGCTTTCTGTTCCCACAAACTGATACAAACAATGAGGTAAAAAAATGCGACTATGCATAAATATTGAAATATACAAGAAGAAATACCAATAATAAGAAAATGTGATGGAAATAAAGTGCAAACAAAAAACATTTCGAATAGTGTTTGGTTAGTGAAGGTAAAAAACCTACTACCGGTATATGATTGACTTGAAGGACAATGCACATACTGTAAAACTTAAGTACACCCATTAATGTACTCCTTTCTACCTTTGGGTGATAAAGTCAAGTCAGAAATGAAAGCATGGTTAAATTAGATGTCATAAGTCCTATGGAAGATCCTACGGACTGGTGCTCAGTGTTTGTGGTGGTACCAAAAACTAATGGGGACGTCAGACTCTGCTTGGATCCAACAAACTGAACAACAAGAATGTAAGGAGACAAAAATTCTTATTGTCAGTGATTGAAGAAACACTTGGTCAGAAAGGTGATTCTCGGGTGTTAAGCAAATTATATAGAAATTCCAGATTCTGGCAAATTAAATTTGGACTCTTAAGTCAGTAAAAGTTGAAAAACATTTTATTATTAATTTTGATTTTTGTCAATTTTCCATATGCCTACTACAATGTAAAACCATATGATTTAGCTAAGTAGCGTATTATAAACTGTTTACAAACCAATAAAGTAGGCCTAACATTTTTATATTTTTTTCACATTGCTAAAGAAATGGAAAGATTTAATTTTTAATATTATGTCGTCAGGGGTTTAATAAATTTCGTGAACATTCAAACTTACAACAAATAACATTCTTGAAAAATTATAATATAAATTACCCGTCATTTTATGACGGGCTGTTAAGCTAGTTATAATATAAAGGTATGATACTCTGGTGTACTAGTTGTCTGAGACTACATTAAGGCCTTTGGTTAGTTTAGTTTATCCAACAATTAAAATTAAGAATAAAAATAAAAAACTGAAATTTGGGTCAAGTATCCCAGGTTTACTTAAGGTTTGGGTCAAGTCCCCCTACCTTACTCGTAGAGTACGGTATAGGATTTATTGATTGGAGGTAAAAATATTGCTGTTTTATTGAAAGGTCTGTGCTGTGATGTGCCAGCAAAAGCATTTGTGCTTGGAAGTAAAGACCACAATGGCTTTTTACCATGTTCAAAGGTGTAAACAGAAGGATCAGTATGTTGATAATAATGTGACTTTTCCTTTGTTAAACTGCCCCAGACTCATAATGAATTCCTAGACAAAACAGATGCAGATTATTATATCAATGACACTCCTCTTGTTAATATATCCAATTTCAATTTGATTTCATTTGCATTTGGTTTGTTAGGGTTTTGTTCAAACCTTTATGTCAATTTGGGTCTTTGGGAAGGCCCCTCTAAAGTCACTGTATATATAGTACTATATATACTACTATATGTACTATATATAGTACTGTATATATAGTATATAAAGTCAACAATATATAGTACAATATTGTTCAAGCGATTTCAAATACCTAATCTAATTAATTTACAAAGTTATGTTCCCCATGAATTCTCCCGTAAGCCTCGCAATTTGGATTATTTAAAACGGTGGAAAGCTACCGAATTTAGACAGTTTTTACTGTACACTGGACTATTTGCCCTTACTAATGATTTGTTATGTGTAGGCCTATGTCATCACCAGCAAATTTACCATCTATTTATGTCTGCATGTTTCTGTCACAATTTTTTTAAGCCCAACCCTACACATTAAAAACCATTCTGATGCAAAATTGTTGCTTCATAATTTTTTATTTTTATATTTAAAAGAAATTTATGGTCAGCGTTTAAAACCCACAACTTTTATAGTCTCACTCACTTTGCAGATGATGTTTTGGCATTTGGTGCTCTTTTCTTGATTCATGCAGTGCTTTTAAATTTAAAAATTACCTTTTTTTATAATTTAAAAAATAAAAAACTTTCGTAAATGAGAGAGGCTTTTGCAACAGATCGTTAAGAGATTGGGAGAAATTTTTAATAACACGTTGAGTATCAAACTAGGAGAAAACATAGTAAGGCCTACCAGTGGAAATCCTCAATTTTTTTAGGCAGCTTTTTATCTGGATTGTTAGACTATGGAGAGCACCTAGCTGGGACAAGAGTTTAAATTTGCTCAATTTAACAATTTCAAACTCTTCATCCCCAATCAACTTTTGTCTCCTTCATGATGGTTCTGTGATTCTTATTTTCAGTTTTATTTTTCCTAATTCAGCCAAACACCAATTCATTATCTGCAAGAAGTTCCTTACAATTGAAGACTTATTCAGCACCCTGTCCCAGTTCTCATCTTGGAATATTTGAAGTCAGCAATTTGTCATATTCATTTCAAGTTAGCAATCTAGATTTAATAAAACACAAGTTAGTATTTCTATCCTTGTTTAAAATGAAAATCTAGTTGTGCCTCACCTTCACTAAATATAGCCTTCCAATATTTTCTGTTGGCTCCATCTTCCATAGACCTATAGACTTCTTTCTAAAGTTAAGTCACTTATCTCTTGCAACTGAGATAATAATAATAAAATTTATTCTGCTGACAATATATGGGCTCGAAATTGTATGGGAATAGTTTAAGGTATTTACATAAGTCTTTTACTCATTTACCTTTCACAGTTTAAACTTTCACATTTCCAAATTTTATTATTTCACTAAGTCTTTTCAATAATTTTCCATAGTTTTTCTCCATTCTTCTTTCCTCCTTCTTTCTTCCTTCTTCATTCTTCTAACTACAATAGAGAATACAATACAATAATACAATATTGTAGATAATACAATAGAGATAAATACAACTTTTAAAATATCAGTCCTGTTTTATTAGGTTGGAAATGGCTCTTCTTTATGCTCTCGTATGGTTTCCTGATGAAAACACTACGGCTGTGGTACCCACATCTTGGATCAAAGAAGATGTATGCAAATACCCCTCTAAAAGCTCTGGGCAAATTGAAGAACTGATACAGCAGAACCATGTTCCAGACATAAGCTGGCCAAGTTATACTGCAGCCATTATCAAGAATTATCGTAAGTAAAACCAAACTAACTATTTTCTAACTATCTAACTATTTTCTGTAATTGAATTTTCTTGTTGTACTGCTAACACCTCTTTCAATCTTTAATGTTCTTCCTAACTTTGTTTCTTCATTATTACTTTGGTATTACATAGTTTCAGATATGTACACCAAGTCTTGGTGTACATTTCTGAAGATGGCACAATAACGGCCGAAATGTTTAAAATCAAGGATTTTACAAAGTCATGAAGAAGGTAACAAGGTAATATAACCTTTTATTTTAACTTTGTATCAATGGCGAATAAAGTTGGCTTTTTTTAAAGAATAAAGCCGAAGTGTTGTAGAAATAATTGACAATATCTCATTAATAATTAAATATTGGATGATAATCATTGGGCAAGTGTAAATTCCATGTTAATTAGAATGATTTGTAATTTGAAATAATTTTGTAACATCAGCTATCTATTTGAAGGTAAATAACTGGGGATTTGTTAATTAAGTTGGATGTTTTTAACTTAGTTAGGTTTCATGCAAACTTTTATTGAGATTTATATTTATTTACTGACAATATCCAATGCATCAACTTTGTATGCCTTATGACTAATAAAAATCTTGAATCATGAATCCCTTTTGGAATGTAACTTTCCACCTTGATGAGGTGGATATTGCCAAAATTTAAATAATAGATTAAATTAAGGATTTCTTTGTTTTAGAGACATACCAAGCTGCCCTACTTGATCTACCACGTTCAAAAGAAACTTCAAACTCAGAGACGGAAGGTGAAGAAACTCGTAAAATAAAAATAAAACCAAACCGGTATCTTTTTAACTACGCTGAGAAAACCTCAAGCGAAGAAGAAGATATCCAACATTCTCAAACAGTCCCATCTTCCCCGAAACTCCAAACAATGGAACAAGAGAACATATCCCCTAACCAGGCAATTCCAGAGAACACTAGTAATAAGCAAGCAAGTTCAAACAATCAAAAGTTACAACATATCAACCACACCTCATTATCACCTTCACAACAGAAAACACTAAAAATTAAGTTACAACATATTAACCACACCTCATTAACACCTTCTCTACAGAAAACACTAAAAATTAACCACCACACCCCAGCAACACCTCAACACGATCCAGAACAAATAAACCACAACTTTCAATCAAATAATTTATTGTATTCGCCTAATAAAGGCCCAACAACAAACCAGCAAACACTAAAGCTTGCACCTATACACACACTTCAAAATGGTTTTTCACCCATGCATAACCAGGACCACCAAGCCAAGAAGATTTCTAGTGAGTATATTGTTCTTACATTAACATATTCAAGAAACTCAATATCCTAAAACTTACTTTTTTTGTATGAACATTACATATTGACAACTCAGGTTTGATTTTGAGGAAATAAATTTATTATTTCATATCACCTGAAAATTAAGTTCGATTAGTTCTGCAGGTATGTAGAAAGGTTTTTGAATTTAACTGGATTTTACTAAGTGAATGTGAATACTAAGTAACTGGGCAGTAATTGTTCTATCCACACATAAATAACCTTTATACAGTAAAAGCTCTCTTATCTGACCCCCAGAGGACCGGACTATGGTTGGATAACAAAAAAGATCAGTTAAGCCCAATAATACCAGAAATAGGGATTAAAAGCAATAAAATCAATAAAAGTAGAAAATGTGTAGATAATTTATTTGTAAAATTCTTAGGTACAGTAGAACCACGATGTTTCGACTATTTGTGGACTTAGAGAGTGTCGAACTATCGAAAAGTCTAACTTCAGGGAGTATGAGGGAAGTTTTATTACAGGGAGCATAAAAATCATGAGTTGAATTTAGAAAACACTAAATTTTAATGAAAACATAGCTTGATTGAACTATAAAGTAGCTAAATTAAAAACTTTCACCATTTTGTTTTTATTTTCACTTTTGTCACTTCCCAACATTGACATTATCAGTCGTTACTGACATACTAAGTAATAAAGGACAGTGTAGAACTATAAGGAGTGTCGAACTACCGAGAGTCGAACTATCGAGGTTCTAGTGAACCAGTAATACGTTTTTATATTCGGTTGGGCAAGTCTGAAACATAAGAACCGGTACCAGTAATAAATCCTGATTTCCTGTCAATAATAATGGAACTAAAATGTATGAATTTAGAATTACTCACATATAGATGTATTTTCCTGACTTTTTGCATGACCAGGGGGACGGCCTGTGGAATAAGTCTTCAAAATCTTAAATTAAGATATGCACATCATATTAAAGGTTTTACTTATTATTATTGTATAATCCCTCAAATCTAAGTTAAAGATGACAAAATCGAAATTGGCTCGCAATCTCAATTTCAAGAATCTCAAAAATCTCGCAATCTCGAAAAGTTTAGAATTTTGTAGTTTTAAAATTACTTTTTAACTAAGATTTGATTAAGATTGACTAATATCTGCAACTATAGTAAAACGTAGTCGAGGTCATAATATGTACTAAATTCCATTAGTACATGTACCATAATAGTAAATAAAGTATTTAAATAGCTCAATTTTTATGAAAGAATTGTGGAATTTTTAAAGTATGTCCATATTTAAGGGCGAAGGCCGGGTGAGATACCATAAAATGTCAAAGGACCTAACTTGTAGAGCGTATAATTGCTAACCAACGATTTTCCCTCAGATTTGAGGTAGGACCTCTTGTTCAAAAGTTACTGCAAAAACAGAAAACCCTTACATATTCAGATTTCCGATTTTCATCCTTTTTTTGGGTCGGTTGAAATGAAAAATTGTCGGTTTTTAGACTTTTCCCGGGAGTTTCAGGCCAAACGCCATATATGTGCCAAATTTAAAGTTTCTCGCTCAATTGTAATTGGTCAAGAATTTTGATTCTTGTGAGTGAGTTTCACATGCGGGTGTAGTTATTTTAAAACAAGTACCAGGGGGACCGAGCTAAAGCTCGGTAAAATTATTACTTTCGTTCTCACACAAAGCTGACTCACTCGCTCCGCTCACTCGCCAAGCCGACGGGTGCTGCATTTCTGTATAATTTTCTAAGCTACAGGTTAAAGATGTAACACATATTGGTTTATATCTACAGTTATCAGCTGATTTTTGTTCAATTAATAAAATCTCCATAAGGATAACATGTAAATTTTGAAGGACTCTAGCGCGAAAACCTGATTTTTCCCAGCTATGGGACCAGCTCCAATCGATTTCTGGTGGCCAAAACCCCCATATTCCATAAAAAAAATAAAAAATCCTTGCAGCGAAAAAAAACTTTGCCCGTACAAACGGAACTTGTTTTAGAGTATAAGATAATTTCCTTTTACAGGCAGAAAAATAAAAATAATTCACAATATTTTCAGATTCATTTAACTTACTTCACTAACAGAATATTGTTTTGTTACAGTTACAGATGAAGAAATCTGGCAAGGTTTACTAAGAATCCAATCAAATATAGCGGAATTATCAACTATGGTAAAAAATCTTGAGACAAAAGTTAATGCTTTAGTTGAAATGAGAAAGCCAAGGGCTGAAGATGCTATTCCAGACGCTGATCAGGAAAAACTGGTCAGCTTTTTACCATTAGATACTATGGAAACATTTATTGATTTGGAGAACGAACTGGCAACAAACAAACACCTTCAGGGACAAATTGTAAGTACTTTTTGAGTTAAAACTAAACTGACAAAATATCCTTTTAAAATTGTGACTATCGATGGTATTTTTTTACACGACAATTAGATTGGGGTACCCATTAAACTTTGGAAACAAAAAATAGTTTTCATTTTTAGCGAATTTCCCTATAGGGAATACGCTATTACGGTAGTAGCCATAGTAAGACCTAAGCTCGGGACCACTTTACTTTTTCATTTTGAGATCCCTAGAAGCCAAAAACACCATTCGTTCATTTCCATAGATATATATGTATATATACAGATATATATATACAGATATATGTGTCCGTGGTACTGATAACTTTTGAAGGGGCCCACCGATTTTCATGAAATTTGGTATGGAGGTGTAAGACCAGGTCTATTTTCATGAGTTCGCGAACCAGCATTGTCGGGTGATGGGAACAGGGTTTTGTGGGGTTTCAAAGGGGTCAAAAATGAGTTTTTAGCATTTTTGGACCTTAATTTTTAAAATTCATCAATTTTAACTGAAACCATTTAAAAGAGCTTAAAAAACAAACTATTTGGTATTTTGAGTTTTTATTTTAGCATAACTGGTTATGGGGAAAATCCAAAAATGTGTTTTCCATGTTATTCTTATGGGAAATCAATAAAACCCTATATCTTGCTTATTTATTGACATAACTTAATCAAATTTGATACGTATATTATCTATATAAGGTTTCACTTATAGTTGCTTACAAAACCCATATGGCAGCAAACCCACATACTCACCCCCATGGGGTTAATGGGGAAAATAAAAAATTGCCAGAGTTTGATACAATTTTGTGTTTACATTCACCAATTATTGATTAACTTAGATTTTCTAACAGCACCCAATGGCAGCAAACCTACATACTTGATCCTATGGTGTTTTTATGGGGAAAGTAAATAATCTGAAATTCCAATGGAAATTCGCTGAGTACTGACCTGTGACGGGGGTATTTGTGTATCTTCTAAAGATATAATAGGGAAAGCCCTCACTTACTGACTGACTCACTCATTTATAACTAATTTTTAACTACTCTTCTAGCTAGAGTGCTGAAATTTGGTATTCTAATTCTTTAGGCTTAAAATAGAAAAGTCTAACTATTTTCATTTTAATATTCTCAAAGGGCTACGCCCAAGACGTCCTCAAAATTCAATGTTATCCTATGGGAATTAGGTTTGTTTACATCTGCCACATGATGATTCATTCAAGCGCCTTTAACCATTGACTATGTACACTAACGTGAGTAGACTTCTCATAGCATAGACGTGTGTGAAACCTATCGACGGTGGTGCGATCTCGTGCAGCTGGATCTAGGATACAGAAGTGTACTGTAATAATGTAACCTGTGTACATGGAAGTACACGTAACATATGATAGATAAATCAGTATTACCACTCTTCTCAACCAAGGATGAAACATTTTTTAACTGAAAGTTATGTTTATGTTTTGGTAAAGTGTTTTGCAGCACTGTAAATTCAGCTGAATGATAACAACATCGATGGCAGCAACTCTGGCGCCGCGTACACCGAACATTTCCAAATTTTTGCCTCAAACTAAATGCTAAACTAAACTAAAACTAAACTCGGATGAGAGGTCTATTCACGTTAGTGTACATAGTCAATGCTATACCGTAACCATAGAAGTAACCAGTTTTGAGATGTAATGTTTATTTATGTTTGTCTTTGTCAAGATTTATGTTTTGATAGAGTGATGTACAAATATTTTAGTGTGGTGTACTGTGGTTGTATTAAGTGCAGTTTACTTGATTTAACACTTTATTACTATATACTTTTTTACTGCTCATAGGTACTAACAAACGGTTTTGCAAATATAGTTTTTTGAAGCACTTTAGGTCTCCGCCTAACTGGATTTCAAAATTACTTTAGGGCCTTCGCGGGGTTGAAATTTTTTACATGGACGTTTCTTTTTGCTCATGGGTGCTCACTAAGAAATGGTTTTGCAAATATAGTTATCGAAATTGTTTAGCACAGTCTAATATATAGGTTATTGGGAGACAGTCGTGACACCTGTATCAACGCTGCATGTTTGGTGTTGTCTGCGGGTAACTACCTTTAATACCTTTATTGAAATGGCGACCTAACTCAATAGGTAGTTTAAAGCCAAGTATGAATGAGGGATGAGCGCTTCAAGCAGATGGAACCGGCGTAACTGGAGTCCCCGGCCGTTCTCGCTATGGGCGGGAACATTAAAAGTAACTCCAGTAAGTGGCAACCAATTTTGAAATACATTTCGGCCGTTAACATTCAATTGGGATTTAATTTGATAATTTTGATTGTTATCAGCATTGCATAGCCAATGGCATCAATTGTCAGCTGTGTTCGTGTTGCGCTGATGGCTGCGATCACCTGTGATGTGTTGTCAACTCGGACGCCAACCACTACGAGCGCTGGCAAAGCCACACCAGCGCTCCAAGTCGCTGTTCCTTGCGTAACTGGAGTCGGACGGTGGTTCTGGCGGACAGCCAAAGTGACGGAGTGTCACGACTGTCTCCCAATAACCTATATATTAGACTGTGTTGTTTAGGGCTCTGCCCGAAAGAAGCTCACTATTACTGTATAGCCTACGTGTTGAAGCTTGACATGGACGATTCTCTTTGCTCATAGGTACCATCTAGAAACGTTTCGCAAATATAGTCTTTGAATCACTTTAGGGCTTTGGCCCACTAGATTTCCAAATTACTCTAGGACCCACGAGGTTGAAATATGATGAAGGATTCTCTTTGCTCATGGGTACCCACTAAGAAACCAGTTTATAGTGGAGGGCATGGTTGGTAATCAGGCCATGGACCCATATGGGGTACAGGAAGCATGGGTCACGAAAGGGGAATGGGGGCACAGGGGAGGTTTGGGGGACACGCCTTGTGTGGAGGGCGCTGCGGCATGAGGGGAGTGGGGGGCACAGGGATCTAGGATACAGAAGTGTACTGTAATAATGGGCTACTGACCATTTTTTCATGTTTTATTGAACTATTGTATTTAGTTGAGTCACGAATTCATTATGTGTACAAGTTTAAGTTTAAAACTATTTTTATTGCACCCGACCTTCTATCAGTGCAATAAATTTTTTTTTGCCAAATAGACAACCTACTGCATCCTGGGGACAATATTGCTTTGGTAACATTTTATAAGAAAATCCAACCGTGTAAATTTACACTTTAGCTTAGAAATATAGTAAATGTGCAACTAGGTGATGAATTAAAACCTAATTTTGAAGATAACATCATCATTTGGATTTTTAGTGGCCTTTGCCGCTACAAGCCCCTAGTATATTATATTTCCTTTTAAAGATTGGTAATTATTTAACCACAAAGTTTTTTGATAATGAATTAAAAATATTCGCTGAGTACGCAGGTCTGCTGCGATGGGGGTATTTTATGAAAAAGTTATTATTGGGAAAACTATATGATTAATATGTTTTAAAATTTTCAGAAGATAGATTGTGAATCTATTTTTAGATTAAGAATTTAAAAACTTGCCAAAAACCTGAATTTGGTATTTTTATAGGTGTGTATATTTTTTAAAGTAGGCTTTAACGAACAAGAATTAAAATTTAAAAATCGTGTAAAATTCAAAGACATTGAATATAAGAAGTAGCCAAGATATCTTTTTAATATGAGTCGTTTAATAGACACTTGATAGTCATGTTGTACACAAGAGGATACAGTAATATTTTGAAATGATTGCCTCCATCCCAAAGTATTAAGGTAATTCAAACAGATTATTTTAGTGATCTCCCATCCCACTTAATAACTTGAATGATTACTTTTTGTCTTTTTCCTTAAACTCAAATAGTGTAACTATGCAGGACTATTTAAGAGAAATTAATTTAAAGAGTAGTTTGAATCTTAATCCAGTTCAGTTAAATTTTAGTCCTGTTTTGCAGATAGATGTATTGAAGGCTATAAGGCGTATAACGTCCAATGCCATGGGATCCGATAATATCCCCATTTCCTTGATCAAACGGATTTTGTTTGCTCTCCTCCCAACAATAACTTTCATTTTTAACACTTCTTTGAGGAAAGGAATTTTCCCAGAAAAATGGAAGTCTGCCTTGGTCCGCCCCTTGAATAAGATCTCATCCCCTTCGCTTCCACAAGACTACAGACCTATTAGTATTCTTCCTGCTCTTTCAAAGGCTCTTGAAAGAATAGTTCATTCCCAAATTTCGGATTTTCTTTCTCTGAACAATATTCTAAACCCTTTCCAGTCAGGCTTTCAAAAGTTCCACAGTACAGAAACAGCCTTGTTGAAAATCGCTGATGACTTGGGATTGGCTATGGATCGTAGTCAATGTACACTACTGACATTATTTGACTTTAGCAAGGCTTTTGATACTGTGAATCATGATATCCTTCTCGCTAAGCTGAAACTTATAGGATTTTCAAATGTTCCAATATCATGGATGAGATCATACCTCCAAGACAGAAAGCAGTGTGTGTGTCATGACAACCTAACTTCTGACTGGGGACGTGTCCGCTGTGGTGTTCCACAGGGTTCAATACTTGGTCCTCTTCTTTTTACAATTTACACAAATGACATTACTTCTGTTTTACACAATGCCAAGTTTCATTCTTATGCTGATCATCTACAAATTTATGCTCATTTTAAAATCAGCAGGTTGAATGAAGCGGTAACTAACATGAACGACGATATTGACAGAATTGTTCAGTGGGCATCAAAGAACGGACTTTGACTAAACCCAGACAAAACAAAACCAATGATACTAGGACACTCACGACTCCTCAGCGAAGTTGACATGAACAGTGTACCCAACATTGTTGTCAATGTAACAATTTTGCCATACTACGACAAGGCTAAAAGTCTTGGTTTGACCATTACTAATACTCTTGACTGGACTGATGCATTAGTGAATACCTGTAAAAGGGTATTTTCTGCTGTTCACACTCTGAAAAAGATGCAACATCTTTTGCCTTTTCACATCAAACTGATTCTCATCAAATCACTTGTCTTCCCACACTTTAACACATTCGCTGCGGCTAGTAAAAACATAAAACTTGCCCCAGGAGCTAAAAAATTTTATTGTACCAAAACATTCCTTTATATGACGTAATTAACTAACAGAGGTCAAAAATGTTATCCGTTGTGTTTATGACGTCATTTCGTGACGTCATATTTATGGCACAGTAGTAGTTAGATTTGGTCACTTCTGGGACAGGTCAGCTGCCCCGGAAGCCACGTGCCGGGGCACATAGCTTCCGGTCGTATATTAAATGAGGGGGAGGTATGCATAAATTAAAAGTTAGTTCAAAACTGAAATTCAACTTGATAATTGGGTTACGGAAAGTATGTCAAGGTCATCCCGAGTAAGTTTTAAAAAAGCCTATCCCGCTAGCACAGGAAATAGTTCTGAGAGTTGAACTACCCGGTGATAGCGGGATAGGTAGATTTAAGTTTTGAACTTTATTCGTAAAAACAAATACAATCAATGTGCAAAAACAAATACAATCAATGTGCAATACAAGTTGAATTTTTGTGATGAAATACGGAGTTGTAAAAGCAAACGCCGACGACGAGGATAAGGTAAAGGCAGAGTCCCCAGATGACGTATTTGACAAGTTTGAAGAAACGTAATATCTCGAGTTGGTTTTCCCGTTCCAATTGCAAACGTTTAATTTCCAATTTCAATTTTTCTTCTTTCATCTTTTCCTCTTCCATCCTTGTGACGAAGGAAACTTCATCCATCATATCCATCATTAGTGTTGTTTTTTGGTGTTTGAAATTTCGAAACAAGTGATGTTGATAGTTCAAATGTTGGAGACGGAATGAGAAGTGAAAGCGAGGAACGTTAGTTAAACGAAGAAGTGGTGGGGGGAAGTTGAATTACAAAGAAGTGGTGGGGGAAGTTGAATCACAAAGAAGTGGTGGGGGAAGGAGGTTGCTCACCATTTGCTTCCGTACTTGTTGTTGTCGTGTCTGATTGTAGAGGTGTAAGTGGAGTAAGATTCAGCAAACTATCTTCATCAGAACTTTCAACCTTATCACAAATAGGACAGGCGTAAGTTATTTCCAGATTCATTTTAACAGTGTTGAATTTACTAACAATTTCGTGTAAAGTATTAAATATTTCTTGCAAATCTTCTTTAGAATTTACTTCGAAACTAGAATTCATTCGTGCCAACGGAGAGTTGTTCATCGTGCGAGAGTCGGTGATTGAATGAAGATCGGCGCTTAGGAAGGACGCTTATTTGTCGGTGAGCATGAGCTTGTGACCAAGTAAATAGCTAAGTTCCTCTTCTTCATCTTTCAATTCAAATATCTTAGCTGAAGTAGTAGGCGTTGTTTCGTCTTCACTCGATGATGAAGAAAATTGAAATATCCTAGCTGAAGTAGTAGTCGTTGTTTCGTCTTCACTCGATGATGAAGAATCACGAGGACGTAAATAGTGAACATCAAGTCTGATCCATCTCATAGGATATCTATCCATGACAGAAAGCAAATTTTGAAATATTTCCTCCAATTCTTCTCTGTCAGTTATTATATGTTGAAACTTGACGAAAGGCGATCCCATGTTGTTAGTTAGAGTGTTGGAAGTGAAATAATTCAAAGGTGGATTCAATAAGATACAAAACTTAAACTAATGGTGGGGGGAAGTCTAAAAACCAATGGTGGGGGAAATCTCAAGGTCATCCAATTGAAGTTTTAAAAAAGAGTGTAAAACTGAAATTACACATTCGATGGTTCTACAGGATCGGAATACCAATCTGACCTGTATTTACATCTTTTTATCATATGTGTACAAAAATCATCTTGATGAGACTTGGTGCGTTGACAATGAGCTAGATCGAGAGGATGAAATTTGAAACATCTTTGAGGACAGCATGTATGAAAATATCTTGATTTGTAAAATTTGAAAGTTCGCAATTCCGGTGGCGGTAGTTGTTTTGTTTTGCACTTGCAGTAACAAGATCCAAAAAATTCACATTTAGTGCAAGCTAACCCGTCCACCATCATTGGTCCTAAATCTGTACACTGTTGTTCACAACAGTAACGAGGTTCGTACTTGTACTTTTGTTCTTCCATGTTGACGCTGCTGAGTCCAGTGAAAGAATAAGAGTGTATAGTGTTGAATAGTCAGTTTTATGTACTACAAAAAGTGGTGGGGGTAATTTCAAGGTCATCCAAACGAAGTTTTAAAAAATTATACCTTACTAATGTAAGGAATATTTATACTTAAGAAGTTTATTTCTGTTTATCTTCTTCAGACTTTGTCTGTTTTTGTTTGTCTTCTTCAGCCTTTTTCTCTCTCTCCGCTTTAGCCATAGCGATAAGTTCTTCAGTCAATAGTGGATGTACTTCAGGAAATTTTAAAATTAATTTAGCTTGATATCCTTCTTTAGTTAATATATCTAAATCTTCAGTCATTTGTTCAACGGTGTTGTAATCTTTTCCATAGATTTTTCCATCAAGTTCAATCATCATTCTGTATAACATCTTTAAAATTAGGTGTTGACGCAGCGAGAGTCGGGAAGCGAATGATTAGTTATACAAGTATCATTCCCTTTTTTTATCAACTTGACATTGATCACGTGATTCCTTAGTTTTATTTGTTGAAAGTTATTTAACATTGGTAATACTTGTGGAACTTGATGTTATGTTGACCAGTCGGCGATGAAGATGTTGTAGGTTGTGTAGAAAGAAATACTTCATCATCGCAATATTTTGCTTTAGTAAACATCCTTACATTAGAAGCACTAACATCAACAGTTAAGTGATAACCACCGGTAAGTAAAACTCGCATTTCGTTTGTTAAATCTTCAAGTTGTTCAAAACTTGTAATGGTGTTGGTATCGTAAGAAGCACACTTAACCTTTAGGGACATGTTGAAGTTTTGTATTTAGTGATAGAGAGCGAGATGTGTACGGTACGAAAGGTAGTCGTAGACTGATGAATTTCACAAGTTGATTTTCACTTTTATTATCACACAAAATTGGGTCAAGGTCATCCCGTGGAATTTTTAAAAAAAGCAACATATTGCTATGTATAAAGACATAACAATATGTTGCTTCTTTTATCTTTTTCTTTTTTGTTTTATATTATCTTTATTGAGAAACCATTACAAACACATATATTTACAATGCTATGTACAAACTAGTTAGTAGAAGGTGTTACATGAATAGTTAGTTCAGTTGAGTTGTTTCCACTCGGTCCGTGTGAAACCAAATAGAGTGCGCCGGGTTGAATAACACGAAGATCTTCATTCTGTAGAAGTTGTACAAATCGTTTCGGTAGGAATATCTGAAACTTCGGTTCGTCACCAACTGTATACGGCGCCTCGCTCAATGTGCAATTAATAGCATCACCAACTGAAGTGTCCATCTTCTTGATTGTATGTATGATGTAATGTTTTTCTTCTTTTAGTTCAGAACATCTCTTCGTCGGTAAGATTGTTGATTTTGAATGAGCGTTGAATTGATCAACCAAATTTTGAAGAAAGTTCTGCGATGCCATCTTGATGTTATTGTTAATCTTCTTGTTAATCTTCTTGTTAATAATAATGTCCGTCGGAGATGTTGTCTCTTCGAAGGTTCGAGTAATACTCATGCTGCGTCATGGTAGCGCTCTCACTTTTATTACCGACATTACCCCCACCATTCTGTTGAAGGAAATTATTCAAGCGGTAGGCATTCTTCAAAGCGCATTGTGACCTTCGATGTTTAAAACTCTTTGATGAAATACAAAGTTCATTGAAGTAGCATTGGAAATCTCTATCTATTATTGCATTTATCACTTCGTTACTTGTAAATGATTGTATCCAATTAGCTTTTTCCAATCCTCTTGTGTAGATAGTTTTGAACTCTTTGCAGTAATGATTCATAATGTGCGGCATCATGTTATAATTAATAAAACCTTCATCCCATCTTAAGTTGTGAAAATGTTTGTACAACCATTTGTTTGTAACTTTCGCTTTAGTTGTTAGTCTATTGAATGGTAATGGAGGTTTGAATAAGTAATGATAAACTACAGATGTGTTCATATCCACATTCTTTTATAATAAAATTTCCATCATTTCCTCGAAAAGCTTGAAATTCAATTATACCTCTTTTAACTTCCATTATATGTGGCGCATTAGAAAACGAAACCCGTTTGTTCATGATGAAGTCTCGTCAGCAACTGACTTGTATTACAAACACGATTGTTCTTCTTTAACTTCTTGCGCTTCTTCGTCGATATTAAAGTTGGTGTGATTGTTCAATTGTCTCCACATATCCACTTCTTGAGGTATTCGATTAAAAATAGAAGTATCCACGGGACCGTATAAAATTGGAACGAAAGGTTGTCTGTCCAATGTATCGATTAGATAGTCTTTGATTATTGCACTTGAAAATATTAGTTGTTTCAAATATCTAGTGACGGGACCGGTAGTACAACTTAAAGTGTAAAATTCTTCTTTAGTCAAATGTAATTTTACATCATGTCTAGTTAAATCTCTGAAGCGAACCATTTGTCCTCCACGATGTTTCACTATATCAACTTCAATATTTGATTCCAATAAACTTAATCTTGTTCTTCTTCCAAATGTGTTGTTACTCAAATAGCATTCCAAAAGATGTAAATGTTTCATAAATGATTCCCAAGAAGTTTCAGTGAATGTAACCATTTTATTTCCATGATTTAAAATAACAATCGGTGAATAATCCAATGATTTTAAAATTCCAACTGAAATACTTTTCGTCATGCATGAAGAAATGGGGTAGAAAATCCGAAGAAATACTTCTGTTAAAATATTAGTTGTAATGTTAACTTCAACCTTTTTTCTTTTTACTTCTTTTTCAGCTTCTCCTTCTTCTTTTTCTTCTTCTCTCTTCTTATGTTTGTTAAACTTGAGGAACTCGTCCATTTCTCGTTCAACTTGTTTTTCTATATCTGAACTATTCTCATCCATTAGAGGTGTATTTTCTTCTCCGTTAGTAGAACTCATCTTGCGAACGATGTTTCCCATACGACGGTCGAATATAAAATGAACTTTCCACTCATGATTTTCTCGCTTTTATGTTTTTCGTGAAATCCTTGAAATTTATACAATCACATAAATGTTTGTTTTCAACTTGTTTTTCACAAACGAAATTCTAACCTCAAAAAGTGAAGCAGATAATTCTAACCTCAAAAATCTGCAGTCGTTGTACTAATTCTTTTTAAAGTACATTCTTCACAATTCCGGTCAGCGGTGTGTAAGTAACTATTTTATCATGTAGAATTAGACAGTATGCTGAAGTTCCATCCGCTACTGGTTGTTCAAATTCCATTTCAATTTTTATATCCACACTTGATGATTTTACCGATTCATTTTGTTTTGAACAATCGATTACAATTATCGGAGCCTTGGAATAATACTGGTCAGGCGATAATAGTGGTGTATTAGTCTTTCCATAATATGACGATTGAAATCTTGCATACATATCGTATAAAATGGAAAAACGTTTTTTGCTGAACATGACATTCAAATTGTCATACGGAAAGAATTGAGAGTTTAAGAAAACTTTACAATTCTTTATTTTACAGTGATCAAATTGACCGGCATTTGCAGTGATAACATCTTTTAGCTTAGTTTGAAAACCGAGTATTATGTACCTTGCCCGTTCCAAGTAAGTTGATGTCTTGACGGTCCATGTTTGTCGTTCTGTCTGAGGTAGTGTAGGATATTCATGGAATTCCCAACTTCGGAATGGCATCACGATATCACGGTCAGACTTTAACTTTCTCAATAATACGATTCTATGTTCATCGGCCAATCTTACATGAGGTACTCTCCAAACAACTTTATCCAATTGTAGTTGCCATTCCAGTTTATCTTCCGTAGTTGCAGGGTCTGCAAGTATCAAGTCCTTGTTAGTTGAAGATCTGAGTAATACCAATTCTTGTTTGACATTTATTATTATTCGTTTGTAATCTTCAGCGAATCCCAAAAGCAATCGTAAGGGTACATGAAAATCAAAGTGACCGTTGGAATCCGGTGTTATAGTGTCTTTATCAGGGGCAACCCATCCGGCGGTAACTATTGAATTCTTCTCATGCGGTGTTAATGATGTTAATCCTTTCAATGTCGTTGTTATACCAACCTTTTTTGTCGAATCAACTGTCACCCCTGATATCTCATATCTTATTTCATCAAAAAGATATGCCATCGGGTTATTTATAAAAGGAACTGTTGAAGCAGTTTTTCCATCCAATTTTAATACCCGTCCTTCAATGTACAAATAACTTTCACACGGTAATGTGTAAATATCTTGTTGTTGAATGGGAATCCTTATTTCATCGTTATTGTTTAATTTTGATGAAGTGTAAGGGTTGTGCGTGTGATATTCCTTCTCCCATAGTGTTTCGTCGAATGTCGGTCCTTGAGATATATCCAGGATATCCATCGTTGTTAAGTTTCAATCCAATCTTCTGTAGAAAACGAATGTTGTCCGATGTTAACTCTTCCAATGTCGAGGAGCTACTGAGCTCCCGACTCTTCCGTTGCGGTTTAAATGATAATCCCATGTTGACCTTTATGTTGCCGCTCTGATGTGTATCCGTATAGTTATCGTTTCTCCTCTAAAGTCAACACTAACACCGTCTTGATCCAATATGTTCAGTACGATGTCTGAAATGAAACTGGTGTTTAACGGTAGGTATATCAAGTTTTGTGGCTTCTCAACAATTTTAAAACCAGGAGCCACTGTTGGATAAAACGTATGTAAAATATGCTGATTCACTCCTTCTCTATACGATCCGTGTATAATATTACACGTTACATCGATACTATTGACTTTCAATATTGTAACAGTTGTATCACCTGAATGAGTAGTTCCAGGAGTTAATATTTTCTTTTTTGTATCTGTAAATCCAAGTAAACTGCCAATGGAGTTTTTCAAGCTGACATCGATATAATATTTTGAAGTTATTTCTGCTTTTAAAGTATTATTGTTTCCTTTAACGGTGATATTTTCTTCTCCGAGTTGTTTTTGTAGTAATTGGTTTATATCATCGATTTCATAAGCTCCAGTAGGAAATGTAATTATTTTCAATTCTGAGTATTTTTCTGAAGCATCCTTAGTTTCATAATAATGTAGTAAATTGTTCTTTCCTTCCGTAACATTGGGAATTGAGTTGTAGGTAGTTAAATCAAGTAATGCCGCTTCCCATAATCTTTCCTTGGATAGACGCAATGCTGGGAACAGCGTACTTTTCAATGTGGATGAATTTCCACTCAGTGACACTGTATACGATGTCATCTTAAAGCTGACTGACACTCTTCGCTAGAAACTCCAAACATAAATGCCCACATATTTCAGTATTGTTAGGTTGTTCTCTTTTGTAATTGTAAAAAATGTTTTTGGAGTTTCGAAAATAATGTTGCAGTTCTTTCGGCGGTGGTAGATTGCCAAAACTGTCAAAGTAGTAAACGGTTTGTCCGAGCTTTTTATAGCATACCCAATGAGTGCCTGGACCATAGGTGGAATCCAAATTTACGGCTTTATTTGGAATTATCAATTGATTTTTTTTATTTAGTACACACGGTACGGTCTTAGGTATAAACCTGCTCCGTTTTTTACCATTGACCAAATAGAAGCTTTCTTTACTGTTGCTTTACGAGTTCTACGACGTCTCTTCTTAATGTTTCCACCTCTTTTGGGAGCTCTTCTCTTTGCAGGTCTTCCTCTGCGACGACGTCTTCCAGCACCAAATTTAGCTTTCGTCTTCATGGCTGTAGTTACTGCCCAAGCCGCTGCTTTTTCTGCAATACTTGCGTCACTTGATTTTACTCTTTGCCAAGCTTTTTCCGCTAGAATTTTATCCGCTATTGATCTATTTGTTGAATCTTTATACTTTGAATATGCTATATCGTGTTCTTTACAAGCTTGATCTAATTTATTAATTCCAGGATCTCCTCTTGCTAAACGTTTTGACAACTTAGTTCCAGGTCCACAATATTGATAACCTCCGGGCAGATGTAATTCGTATGGTAAAGCGTCTATCGCTCGATTCACAACAGCACCAATTGGAATCCGTCTGAGCAGGGATAATGCAGCTGATGTTAAACCACGTCCTCTCTTGCCGCTGTCTTGACGACGACTGAGCGATACGGTCTTCATTATGCTGTTTTATGTAACCAACGTCTTCACTCTATGAAATACTTTATGATAATGAATCCTTTTTTTGTGTATTCTATACTTAAATATTCATAAGTTTTACTAGTATCTATCAATGATTTCATCTTTAATCCATTGGTTTCTTTGAGAATCTTCGATTTTATTGTGTTTCATCGATGCATTAATCAAATGATTATGCATATCAATAACTACATTACCTACAAGATTCATTACATACTCTACATTAGTAGCATCTTTGTTACGTGTAGGATTATCAAGATTTGTGATACGTTTACCATTACATGTATACACAGATGGATCGTTATTAGAGGTTGCTATAACTTGATTAATAGTAGCAACATCATTCGGAGCTATTCCTGCTGATATGTTAGATATTCTTCTATTTTTTCCATCATATAAGTTATTTATTTTATCTAAAACTATAGTTTGTTTCACAACAACACAATCATTATCATCTTTACCAGATTTTACATGGGTTAATCGTCTACCTCCACATATAAAGTTAACACCAGTAGCTGATAGTTGTGGCACTTGTGTTAAAATAACAGCATCATGTTCTTCCGTGCCTAAACTTATATTTGACAATCTTTTATTTTTTCCATCCCACTTGTTATTTTGTAGTTGTAGTAAGGTAAACTTTTCACTTCCTTGCATAAACTCATCACCTTTCTTTGACACCACCTGATTTTGTTTAACAAAAGCGGATGTTCCTTTCTTCAAGCTTTCATTCATTTGTCTCACGGTAGCAGCATCCGATGGAGTTGAACCATCTTTCAGATTGGACAACACTTTTCCATGACAATCAATAACAGCACCATTATATAAAATACAATTATCTTTAATGTATTTAATATTAACACCATCACTTTCTTCTTTAGGATATCCAATATCGTTTATAGTATATTTATAGAAGGAAAATCCATCTTTTTTCTTTTCTGGTATTACAGAATGCAAATAACGCTTATTGATTGTATCTGTATCCTCGGTTGGATCTGCCACATTAGTTATTTTATAATTTAAAGCATTGTACTTTTTTCCACTTTTAGTCTTTTCCAACAGTAAAGCGTATTCCATCGCAGATAGAAAATAGCCTTTATTAACAACATCTCCATTGTTGACTGGTTTTGCAACATTAATAACCCTGTGAGATTTTGCATCATACAGTTGGTTGTTGTCGAGTTTTAAACTTGTAGATGTTTCCTCCTTTACTGTTTTTAAATTTGTTGCATCTCCATCTTCTTCTGGATCCTTAACAAACTTTAAACGTTTATTATTTATGTTATAGTCACCTTCGGGTGTTTGCGGTAATCCACTTCTTTTTCTGTTTTCTCCAACTTGCACTCCTAACGCGGAGTATCGTCCGAACTTGTCGACGCTCATGTTAGAACTGACACATTATACGCCTGCAACTCTTATATATCCGCGGACAATTATACGATTATGCCGCGATTCCTGAGTTCGTCAATCAGAGCTACCCATTCATTATTTAAACCTGTATGACCGGCTTCCATGGCTTCATGCAATAGTCTCATTCTATCAACCAATTTATTGATGTCGTTGTAGTAAATCACATTCGTATTGTATAGATTTTTCATCAATCCTTTGCCAGATGTTGAAGTATCTCCTTTACTCTTTTTACCATGTTGTTCAAGAAGTGATAAATCCATAAGTGATAAAGATTTTCTTTTCAGTGGTTGTCTCACCGCTGGTGCAGTACGTAATGTTGGCAATTTTCGTGGAGGAAACAACTTTTTTATAACAATGTTATATTTTGTTGCACGTGAACGATTAATCATTGCATCCTTTAAGTGGTTTCTTTTATGAGCGTTAGTATTTTGTAGAATTTCCTTAAAAACAATTAAATCTTTGGATGAATATCTTAGTGGTATGTTTTTAAAAATTAATTCATAAAGTCCTTTTGTTCCTTTATATTTATGCTCACCAATAATGATGTAATCGTCTTGTGTTATTTCAAGCTTTGAATCGCCGATCTTTAATTCATTCCCATCAATTCTTGCTCCGTATACGTGTGATCTACTCAAATTCGGGTTTGATTTCATGTCATGTAGCATTTTCATTATATATTTTCTTCCAAGAGGTCCATGTTGTAATATATCGCTACTCAATTGAGTTAAATTTGGAATAGATTGTTCAGCTTCAGGTATTGGCTGTTCTTCTTCCTTTTCAACAATTGTTTCTTCTTCTTCTTTTGTTTCTTCTTGCTCACTAGCACTTGTATATGAATCATCATCTTCTTCTTTTTTTAATGCTTGTACTTCTTGTTTAGAAACTGGTAGTAAAACATCTCCTTCATAACGAGGTTTACCAATAGTTTCTGATATCTGTTTTAAAGGTTCCGTAATAGGTTTAAATGTAGTCTCTAGAAATTCTTCTCTTTCACTTAAACCCATCCTCAATGCACGATTCTTCATCCTAATAGAATCACTGAGTGATTTTATTTCTTTTAATAGTTTTTCTTGATTCACCATGTTTACACTGTGAAGTTCAACGTGTAACTAGATGTAGCATCGGTAGTTCAACGCATAAATACAAATTTATCCAACCCTATACGATATCTACCATTTTTAATATCTTCTTCCTTCATAATAACGAGAAAGCCATATTTCTCATTCCATGCTTTGCCACACATTTCTTTAAATTTCTCAAATGGCATATCCGCATTTACATGATCATTGTATATATGCTTTAAATTTGTTTCATCTTGCTTGAAGATGATCAACATATTTGCATTGTCTCTTATGAGTTGTTTTGGAATCTTACTGTATGTTTGACCAATATAAATGCTATCGATATTATGATGTCTTCCCATAGCGAAGTAATTCCTTATAGTGTCGTGATTTTCACAAGACACATCGTCAAAAATAAAAATAGAAAATGGTTTTGCTTCATTTGGTTGCATAATTGTTTCACTGGCATTAAACTTGTAGAAATGCACTTCAGGTACACTTGCAAGTACTTTATCCAATAATTGATATTTTGGTTGTTGCAATGATTTTGAAAAAATATATATATTGTTAAAGCGCAATCCTTTAGGATTAGTTATAAGGTTAAAAACAACATTTGTTTTTCCACAATTTGAAGGACCAGTTATTAAACATCTTATTGTATTTGGTAGTAATTCACCATGTTTACCATGATTTAACTTATCATTGTCAACCGTCAATTCATCAATATTATTGATATTAAATCGATCTTTTTGTTGTACAATCTCCATCTTGTGTCAAGGTTAAACACACAATGAGCTATTAAGTTACTATACCAGGTCTTTTGAAGGAATCCAAGAGTCTTCACTTTTATCGAATCCTAACCACCGGACTTTAACCATATCCTTTTTCCTTTGTAAAACCTTCTCAACAAGATATACATCACCGACTGTTGATTTCAACAATTCATGTCCGTAGAATCCACCTTGAAGTAATTCACCCTTGTTATCCTTTAATAAGTAGGTTTCAGGTATAGTTGGTTGCACTTTATAAACTGTAAATACTTCATTAGTCCAATTTGGTAGATATCTTTTACTAAATACACCTTTGTATTTGCTTATACGAACTTTATCGTTGACTTTAAACTTTTTTGGTTGTAACTTTTCCAATTTAGGTGTTGTATTATTTCTGATGCGTTGTAATACAACCTTAGCATTAGCGCTGTTTACCTGGATAGGTTTCATTCCGATGGTACGATGATATTTGTTGTTATACTCTTTTATAAGTTGTGGTAATATGTCATACCACACGTATGATCCTCGTTTTGAAAATTGTTTGTACATCGCTCCTTTTAATGTTCTATTGAATCTTTCAATTATTGAAGCTTTAACTTCAGAATTTGTAGAATAATGATTTATTTGATATTTCTTCATTAAAGCTCCAAAGTCTTTATTAAAATATTCTTTTCCATCATCGGTCTGTAGATGTTTGATTTTGAATTTATTTCTTTGTATCGTTGTTTCCATAGCTTTTGTAACACTTTTACCAGTCTTATCCTTCAATGGTAAAGCGTCAGCTATTTTAGTAAAACAGTCTATAATTGTTAAAATATATTTGAAACCTTTGTTTAATTTACTGTGCGGTATCATTTCAATGAGATCAGCTTGATACAGATCATTCATTCCCTTAATAATTGTACTTCTTCTTGGAAATCTTCTTCTTGCTGGTTTATGTAGTTCATTTACAATCTTGTCCTTCACACTTTCCATCTTCAGGTGTTGCTTGCACATCGCTTGTAAAAATACTGATCCGTACAACAGTTCATTCTCTTTTATATAGTTTGAATACAGGTCAAGGCCATTTCATATTAGTGTAAAAAAGAGGGAACATGGCATTAGGCTTGCCATGTCCCCTCTTCTTTACGGAAAGGAAAAAAGGAAGAAGGTAGAGGACGAAGAATAGGTTTACTGGTCGATAGGGTTTAGAGAGTAATGTCCAAATGGCAGAGTTCTTATGTTGTCTTCAAGGATGTATCTCTTGTCATCCTTATAGCTCAATGCCGATTTGGTTTGCTTCACACTGAAAAGACGATGGTTGAAGCTTCTTATAATGTTAAATGTTGCAGTTGTTTCAACATTTTCAAACAAACATCTTTTATAATGTTCAAACTGTACGTTCTTCTTCAGGAAAGAGGTTTTTATTCCTTTGGCTTTCTTCGTGACTTGATGTTCGTTCCTTTCGCTTATGTACAGTTGAAATGAATATAGTTTGGACATTAATGCTACAATTTCCATCATCGGCACACCATTTGTTTCATCTTTAAATTTTCCCAATACTTTCTTGTTTCTGTCGTAGTCGTAATTTGGATGGTCCTTGGGATAATCGGAAAAGTCGAAATCATCTTTATACATAAAAGTGCGTAGATCTTCGTACATGTCATTTGTTTTAATCCAGTAAATTAGTGCATCCGTATCCATATATGCAATACCAATGTTCTCTCTTCCATAATAGTTAACCATCTTCTTATAATGAAACTCGTACATGTGTGTTTTGGAAATATCCAAGATTGACATTCCTAGATACAAAGGACGATCCATTAGAACTGACTTCTTGTTCATGGAAATAACAACTAGATTTTCATTAATAATTACAGATGAACCAAAGTTTGGTTGTTGCACTAATTTCTGTAGTTTTACTGGATCAGTTACCAATTTGATATCCTTATGTTTCCTTTTGTTTTCCAAAGTCTTGCCAAATATTGCGTTGTTCATTAGTTTGAAGAAATCTTTTTGAAAACTTGATGTAGCGGCGGCTCTTCTTCTTGTGTTGTTGTCAATGTACGGTTTTAACCAACAAGATTGAGAGAATTGTAGTACTCGATTAATTTTTGTAATTTTCAATCCCAAGTCTAAGGCCTGTTGTATCATCCAGTAGTGTCCAACATACCGAGACTTGTTGGTTAAAGTCATCAATAATTTCGGCCATCTTCCAGTTGGAGAAATTTCAGTCTTCGGAAGAAGTGGTAAATCATAATGTTCGTCGTGAAGATGTTCGGGATATTCAAAATCGACGTCAAATATGTAACCAGTTTCTCCATATTTCGGTATATCCATTATGTTTCCAATTGATTCTGGGTCTATCCATTTGAAATTATCATATGGAAGGGGATTCGACATTGCCCATCCGTATAAGTTATTTGCATCAAAATAACCCAGGAATGTTGTTGGTTTTGATGCATCATAATCGGGCAAATACTTATTGTTCGCCTTGACATGACGTGTTACACTTTGCGTCAATCCTCCTCGAACTCCTGATTCTAACATCAACACCATATCTATATCTGTAAGAAGTTGTATTTTACAATTTGTTTCTTTTAACATGGCTTGCCACGCTAGTCCAGGCGAAGTGTACGAATGAAGAGGGTCTAATCCATATGACGCAAAACACGTATTTCTAAATTCTTCCATCACATCACATAATAAAGTCACATCTAATTTAACATAGAAATCTGAATATTCCCCCAATGTTCTAAATCCTAATTCGTTCCATATTTTGCATGCATGATCATAATCATCTTGAGATATATCCATGTCGTACAGTTTACTTTTAAATTCTTCTTTTGGAGGTAGTGATGTTTCATTAAATCTTTCTAAACTGTCTATGTAATCATATGGGAAAACACCTTTTCGAAGTACCAGATCCAGTTTGTCGCTATTTACAATCTTCTTCGTTTCGATTAAATCTTGTTTCCTTAGATTTTCAGAAAGTTTGGACAAACTCGACGGCAAAAATCGGTAGGAGTCCAAGAATCTTAGTTTGACGTTTCCAACTTCTTTGGAAAAACTTATAAACTTCTCTGAAGTTTCAGCTAACACATCGATTTTACCGTCGTCTCTTCCTAATTCAGGTATTATAAAATGAGCGTCGTACCCACTGAGATTATGCAGAACCACAGGGATAAATAGTGGTAAACGATAGCTCAAGTTGCATTTATTACAAGCAGCACCCCTGTAATAACCTGTGAGGTGGTCGTGATCTTTAACTTTATAATTCTCAATAGTAAAATCATTTTTGCACAAGAAACAGTGAGTCGCATTTTCATGTTGAATTTCTTCTTCTTCGTCCATCGGTTTCATTGGTACAATATTTGTATATAATCTTTGTGTATTTCCAGCTATTGAATATAGGTGATCAAGAAATATTTTTTCCGCATTTTCACCACGATATACTAGAGGTTCTGAAGTTAATCCATATCTGTTTAAATGTTCTTCTGATAATGTTGATTTGACCATTAAACAAAAACTGTTTGGTTTGTGCATTTGATACTTTACACTTGTTCTTGCTTCACAATTTTCATCTTCAACTGGAACAAGTGTTGATTCAAAATCCGCATACACAACTAAAGGGATACGGTATTGATGATGAACCTTTTCAAATGTAACGAATGCTCTGTTTTCCGAAGGTAAATTAATCTTTGCTTCATAATTATTGTTACATAATCTTTTGTGCTCTTGTAACCATTCTCTTCCTTGTCTTCCTTCTCGTTGAAAATTAAAACATCTCTTGCAAATTATCTTTCTGTGTCGAGCTTTAGAAAGTTGCTTGTTAACAAGACGATCGAATTGCTTTATGTACACATAGTGAGACACATCTCCTCGCGTTAGTAGTAGTAAATCCGTATGATCTGGTAGCTCTTCTTTTGCAATTCGTAAAGGATACACTTTGTTTGAACTATCTAAAGCAAAAACATTAATAGACGTGCCGGGATTTTTCTTTTCAAATTTCGATATATCTTTCGTAGAAACGGGATATGTCATTCCTTGAAAATTGTACCTGTGTCTTGCGTCTTCATATTCTTGGTTGGGTCTATGTGGAGTTCGTAATACAAACTTTGTCGTCATAGCATAGCGAAAACATTCATTATCTTCATTTTGAACATTAATACAAGATTTTGTATTTTCAATTATTTTTGGTAAAGGAATGTAACTAGATCCCATTAGTCCATATCCATGTTTGTGAACTCTTATATCTAATACTTCAATACTTGTAAGACTCCATCCGGATCCTCTTCCTTCGTGTTCCTGAAGTTTGGTTAATATTTCTTCTATACAATTCTCTACTATTGAATCAATGTTTGAACTTTCCATGATGGTTCGGTTTTTTGTTATGAATCCTCTTGGTGATAATTCTTCTTGCGCATTTATAAACATAGCTTCTAGTAGTAAACCAAATTTAAGAAAGTTTAATCTTTTCAATTCTTCTTTTAAAGTTTTACTTACGATTGGTTTTGCTTCTCTAATAAATTCTTCTAAGTTCAAGTTTTCATTTTGAATCTTATGATGCATTACTACCTTACCGGGTAAAGCAAATACTTGTAGATTCGGTAAAGTAGTTGAAGATGTTGCTGTTATTTCTTCTTGTTCTTCTTGTTCTTCTTGTTCTTCTTGTTGTTCTTGATCTTCTTCTGTGTTGTTGTGAATTAGTTCTTTATGTATATCTAGTAGAATTTCATCGTGAAACGATTCCGAACATTTGTCGCAATGATACATGTTGACGATGTTTACTCTTCGAAATTTCGCCGAGAAATGAAATGGGCTCTGACAGTCCCGCTTTTATAACGGTTCCCCCACCACTATTTCATCATCATCCTCTTCTTCTTCTTCACTATCCGAGGAAAACAAACGTCTTGGACGAAACATTAATCTTCTACTAACTGATTGTTCATTTGTGTTCTCTATTCCAGTTGGAGTTTCAGTATGTACTTCTTCATATTCAAACGATGATGAAGATTCTGATATTACTACATCCATATCCAAATTTTCATTCTCCACATCATTTACACTTCCTACTTCTGATGTTGTTAGATCTACATCCATATCATTTACACTTTCTACTTCTGATGTTTCACTGTTATTATCATCTTCTTCCATATTAAAATCGTCTAGTTGAATTTTATACAATATTTCAATAAGAGGTTTCCTTGGATAATCGGTGTTGTCCACAGGAGCCATTTCAAGTAAATGAGGAATAACTCTTTGCGATTCGGCTTATATGATATTTTGATAAGTATGTCAAGGTCATTTTAGATTAAGCGAGAACTGGGAATAGATCACTAAGCAGCATGTTAACTCATTACTACAAAGTGATCTATTCCCCATTCTCTAAGAAGTGTCCAATCAATAACCAAAGTTCAAGTTCATTTTTGTTCAATTTCAATCTTTTACTTCTTCTTTTATTACGTAGTTTATAGGTTGACAATTCGAATTTTCAAAGTGCTGTTTTATCGTTTGTTCCAACGCTTCTATTTTAGCTTCTTTTATCATTAATTCCGTAAGTAACTGATTAATGTAATCAGCTGTCATGTCCACTGTTCTTGTTCGTATTTCACCCAACCTAACCCCGGGAATCAATCTCTGTAGTCTGTAAAACTTCAACTTTATTCTTGACTCTCTTGCTTTAGCCATTTCCCGTAACTTTAGTTTTTTATTATCTTTATTTGTAGTCAAGTCCATAACACTTTCCTTCAAGTCCTTACTCGTGATAAGTTCGCTTTCAGAATAATTCGACTATAGTACACTCGTCTTTTATACACTTTCCCCCAACACTTTCAATTTCCCCCACCCTACTAATATAGGTCAAGGTCATCCGGTATTAACGCGAGAACGAGGAATAGAGCACTAAGTGGCATGTTAGTCCATTACCACAAAGTGATCTATTCCTCGCTCTCTATTCTACATCTAATTTTTTGGGGTTTTTGTTATTTTTATCTTTTTTTTGTTTTTCTGGGGGGAATGAGTGTTTGAATATTACTTGGTAGAATGTCCATTTTTCTTCTTCAAATCTTCAACAGTTTCCAACAATTGTAACAAATATGCGTTAGTTTTTTCTAAAGTTTTCAGTCTGCTACATCCAACTTGAATGGAAGGCACTATTAGTTGCAATTTCGCAAATTCTATCTTTTCTTTCTTGCACCTTTCTCTCATTTTTAGGTTTTTCCTTAGTCTTACCGAAGATGGTGTTAATGGTTCGTACATACAATCTGGATATGGCTTTGACATTTTCAACACTGATGTTGAAGTACAATGAGATACTTGCGACCGTTGAGCTTGATAATAATTTGTTGTTGGAGTATTGCAATACATCTTTGGTTCTAAGTTTTGGTGGCAATCTGTAGTTGAAAATACTGGTGTTGCAGAAGGATCAGTCATCTTTCACTGTTGTCGTACAGAGTGAACTCTTTTCTAAAGTTTTACTTCTTTTATCACATTTCCCCCACCACCGACTTATATATTCTTCCCCCCACCATAATTATTTATACATGTTTTTTCACATTTCAAATTTTATACCATACTTCCAATATGACATCCGCATCTTCATCTTTTAAGTATTTGACAAATTCAGGACTTCTCGACGATACATTCGGTCTGTTTAGATAGCTCATCACCTTGTGATGGCTTTCTTCATTTTCTATGTAACAATACACTTGCATCAACTTGTTTTCTTCCTCTTTCGATGATATGAAATTTGCAACAGAGGTCCACTCTTCATATTTAATCTTGAAATGGCGCACTTCGAATTCCATGATGTTTCTTCTAATGCCGCAACAATAATAAAACTCTCTTCAAACAACCTGCATTTATACACGTTCCCCCACCTAGTTATAACCCCCACTCTTTTCCCCCTCTCCTTTATATGTGGAAGGGGTATTATGGTTTGAATGCACGATACTTAATAAATTCAAACAAACACTGTGCACAAATGTTGCAAGTGTTATTACACGTTTCGAATTTCATTATTTGACCTTTTACAAGATGAACTAACCTACCTCCATCATCTTGGAATTGTTCAAAATCTAAAACAGACGCTTTTCCACAATCATGACACATTTTTGTACCATCTTTAAAAGTATAAGCAAGATAGATAGCAAATCCATAATTGTCTTTCTTAAATTCAATGAGCATTTCACGAATTGCTTTAGGTATTTGACACTCATTTGATCTCATAATGTAATGGTAAAGAAACCCATTATTGATAATTTCTTGTAAACACAGAACCAACAACCTATCCATCGTGTTAGACTTATACTGATAGTTACATCTAAAACCTTTTTCTTATATGATTTTCCCCCCACCACTTTTATATAGGTCAAGGTCATTGGATATCAAGCGAGAACTGGGAATAGATCACTAAGTGGCATGTTATTCTATTACCACAAAGTGATCTATTCCCCATTCTCTAAGAAGATTGTTGATAATTTAGATTCCTAATATTTCTTTTCCTTCTTCTTCACCTTTTTGAACTATAGTATTACCAGACATGTGTGATATTAGTTTCTTCATTTCTCGATTTTCCATTTCCACTTTCTTCAATTTTAAATCTCTTGCTTCGATTTGTAGTTTTAAATACTTGATGTAACTTCCAGCCCAGTGTAGGGTTTTCAATTTTGGTGCTCCCATTGCAATTCCAGGTATTTGAAATTGTAGTCGATTGAACTCCATGTTCATATCTTGTCGGTCTTGTTTTTTCTTTTCTAGTCTTTTCAATCTTTGATTCTCCCTGAACGAAGAAGTTGGATCACAAGGAATATGACGAAACATTTTGGTCAACGATATCTCGAAGAATAAGCTTCTACGCAGAAAACCAACACATTTATGCACTTCCCCCTCTAACTTTAGGCTAGTGGTGGGGAGAATTACATTAATTTAATACTTATTTCCACCGTTACACTTGCTCCATTTTCAAAAAGGTATCTGTAAAATGGTTCTGGATACTGGTATATTTCACGTCCTATATTTTCCTTAAGAAAGTTGAAAGCTATTCTTTTCGAATAGTCATTATGATATACTTCTCTTAAATTAACAAGAATTCCATCTTCCAGAAATTTCACTTGAATCATTGGTATTTTGCTTACATCATCTTTGTCTATCAGAGGTAGCCTGTAAGTGAACGTATTTGGTGGTAGACGTAAGGTTCTATTAAGTCGAGAACAGAATATTTTGAACATTTTCTGATCATTGACTGCAATCTCATGAATACCTATCATTTTATAGTACGAAGGTTCAAAAGGTACAGCACGAAACGTTTGTACTCGACAGTTACTCGAAGAAGATTCTGTAGTTGCGTTAGGATTGAACATTTTTAGTCAACAGTTTCCTGACGAATAAGCTTCTACGCAAATAACCAACACATTTATGAACATTCCCCCACCAACTTTAAGCTAGTGGTGGGGAGAAGTTTCCCCCACCACTTCTTCAAAATTAATAGCTTCAATTTGAATTATAACAAATATATTTGACGCAAATTCCCAAAAAACTGAATATGAAACAGTTTCTTCTACATCTTGAGATTCATTTTGTGTTTCAACCATTTCCATCATTGAAGGTTCTTGATCAATTTCTGTTACTTCCATTGCTTCTTCTACAGGATCTTGTATTATGTCGGTTGTTTCAACTTCATCTTCTTCTTGAACTAACATAATATTTCGTTGTCTCACAATTTCAATTAATTGTATAAAAGAAGTATCTCTAGGAGACATTATTAACCATACATGTAGCTCCAACAAATGCTGACTTACTAATGACAAAACTCACAATTTATAAGACTTGTTTGAATAATAAAGTGGGGGAACTACCTTAGTCCAATTCGGATTCGGATTCAGAAGACAATAAAGGTGATATGGGTGAATCCAACGATGAATCTAATATAAATGTATCAATAGCTTCCTTAACTATGTCTTCGTCACTATCATTTATCATGTCTTCAAAGATTTCTTGTTCAAACTGTTCCATTTCTTCTTCATCCATCGTTGAATAATTATCAGTTTCGTTATAATTTTCCTCTATATTGTCTTCTTCCATTTCGTCTGTACTAATATAAACATTTTTAACTTCAAAATATTTAACAAACGGAGTATCTTTAGACAACATATTTGTTTACCACTTCTTTTACCTCGAATAACGAACTATGTATTGCTTTCTTAGTCTTATATTCTTTTACTCCCCACTCTTTTGCACAACATAAAGAAAGGTGGGGGGAGAGTGTTTCGTAGTTATTCTTCTCTATCTAGGTTATATTTCATTGCTAGCACATCTACTGTAATTTTCTGCTCTTCAACTTTATCGCGAATAAATATTGTCCAGGGAAATAGTTCATTAATATTGTTGATTGTTACTTTTATATCATACAAAAAATCAATATGTCTTAGTAATGAAACAATAACAATAACTCCTATCCCATTGTTTGCCATAATTGTTTCTTCAATTTTAATACGCAAGTTTGTTATCAAACTCCATATATTAATATCATTGGCTATAAAACCATCAAGTCTAGTACTCATCTTGACGGTGCAAGTACAGACTAAAAACCTGGAGGTTCATAGTCCGCCTTTTATGAGTTTTAAAAATGGGGAGGGGGAAGGAATAAGGATAGGGTGGGGGTGAGGGAAGGGTAATGTGGTTATTATACCACTTGTGCGACAAAGTAGCCACCAATGCTAACTTCGAGCTCATAACACTTCATAACATCATCCTGCCAAGTCAACATACGTTCTCTAGTATTTGGTGTTACACAGAAGAACCTACTGTCATTATACACAATAGCTGAACCAATTATAACATTGAATCCTAAATTTAGCCATTTGTGTGCTTCCGTAATAAATCTTTCTATTGTATCAAAAGGAAATTGTTCATCGATGTAGATTGGTCTCATTTGTTCATCAAGTTCAATTACATCTTCATCTTCACTGTCACTGCTACTATCATTTTCATTGTCACTGCTACTATCATAATAATCTATCACATCTTCTTCAGGCTGTTGGAAAACATCAGCAATTTCGGAAGGATTGAAGTTTTCACTATGGTGAGGAAGCATTTTAAAGCAAATAATAACGGCAGAGACGAAACAACAAGTGTGGCGCGTGAAAGCAGAATGAAGGAGTGAACAATGCTTGCTTCGCTTTTATAACGATATGCTAATGAGAGGGGTAAGAGGTGACCCGGGAGGTGGGGAAAAAGGAAGGAGAGGGGATATTTATTTTAAATAATTTGCATAACTATTGACTAAAATAAGATAACTAAATTCTTCTTTTACTAAAATGTTCGTCTTACATAGACCTTTTCAATGATGTATCGCTTGTCGTAATCGATCAAACCATTATCGAGTTATAGCCATTTGAATTTTCGGGGGGGGGGGGATTTAATCTCCATTTTTTATGGGGGGGGTTCCGCTTGAGTGAACACAGGGGGGGGGGTTCCACTTGGGTGCTCATGCGGAACTGATCTTCTTACGAGATAGTCGTGTGATAATGAAGACAAATGTTCATCGTGCCGCGACCACTAATTAACTCGCATTTGCCGTGTTCATATCTTTCCTACTCATTATATATACGTTTCCTACTTCATTATTTCAAGACTAATTAACTTGCAAAACAACAGTCTCTGTCTTTGAATGCTGATGAGATTTCATTAGGAACCATTCTTTGCACGCTATATGAAGCTACACTGGCTATGCAAGTCAAAGCGGTCATATAACTGTACAACGACCTCTGAAAAGTAGGTCACGAGACTTAGAGTGTTAAAAAATAATGGGGGAGAAACACAACGCTATAACGCATTGTGTTTCTCCCCCATTATTTTTAGCAAAATTTGGAAAATCTATGTGAATTTACTGTTTACGTCCCCACCTTGTAATACGATCCTTTTTATCCCTGAGGAGAAAGTCTTGAGAACTTAAATTGTTAAGTCTCTTCTCTTTACACAAATTGTCAGGAACTTTAATTTTATATTTATTGCCGTTACATTTTGCCAATATGTGTTGGTGGTCAACAACACTTAGAAAAAAATATCTCAAACCTTTCTTAAGCCTCTCTCCTCTGACGGATATTATTTCAGGATCGTCTTCAACAGTGGGGATTTCTGTCAGTTGTGGTTCGGAAAGATGTTTTACGATATGTACACGGCAGAAACGTTCGTTCTTAACACATTTCCTACCACAAGCTGAGCCTTTCTTAATTCCCCTAGCGAGCACTTCAGGGCAAGTAGTGGGACGGCTAAATGCCCTACGACGCTCTTCTTTTAATAATTGGAAACGCTCTGAAGGAGCAGACTTAGGAAATTTATTTTTAGGATAGGCGTGATCTTTAGGAATAGTAAGTGGTGGGGTAGGAGGCAATGGTGACAGTGGAATGACAGGTGTACTAAGACAATGAAGCAAGGTTTCAAATTAAGGGGTATTAGGACGAGGAGCTGGCTTCTGCGGTGGCGGCATGTTAGTTGAAGGCGGTGTGGAGTCATTTGAAGACGAAGGCGGTGAAAATATTCTGCGACGTATGGTATTGTTGGCCGGGGGAAGAGGAGCTCCAGAAGTTGAAGGTTTCGAGTCTAGTTGCTTCTTATACCAATCGGGAGCATTTTTCAAGCGAAGAGTTTTCTTGACTGGAGTTGAAGCCGTAGTAGAAGTAGAAGTTGAACTTGTAATAGAAGAGCAGGCTGTAGTGGAAGTTGTAGTCGGCAGGGATGACATCGTGGTAGTTCTGTTCGCAGTTCGCAGCTTAACGTCTGGAATCAGAATGAAACGTTAGCCGTGGTCGATGCGTCTTTTATAACGGTATGCTAATGAGAAGGGTTAACAACCGTTAGGTGGGGAAGGTGGGAGAGAAGGAAAGAGAGGGGGTATTTATTTCAAATAATTCGCATAACTTTTGACTAAAATAAGATAACTAAATTCTTCTTTGACTAAAATGTTCGTCTTACATAGACCTTTTCAATGATGTATCGCTTGTCCTAATCCGTTAATCCATTATAGAGTTATAGGCATTTTAATTTTCGGGGGGGGGGTTCCGCTTGGGTGAACACGGGGGGGGGGTCATTGACCCTTCCGAAAGTGGGTCAAGGTCATGTTATTCAAGACTTATAAAGAACCAAGGTGATGGGAACAGTAGTAACTGTTCCCACCACCCTGTTTGCCTAACGGTTCCCACTCCCAACCCACTAGTTACGTTCTGCGAGGGACATCGACGCAATTTTGTTTGGCCCGTCCGGGTCCATCCGTAACGGGCCGGTCCGGGTCCATCCGTAACCGTGAATTCGAAGGGAAACTGGAACAGCTAATGCAGAAACGCAACTCTAACACCCACCCAACTAATCCCACCCATCATATTCCTAAACAAAATGCAAAAACCTAGTCCGCTACCTACAATTTGCGGATGTCCCACCCCTTCTAAGTGAAGTTCAACCGAACTTCTGAATTTACATTTAATCTACCCCCTATCATCTAGCTGAAAGGCAAAACAACAACATTAATTATTAATTACAACGCTTAAAACTAACAACACATCATTATTCTTAAAATTAATACACCTTAACGCTAAACACAACTTATAACTAACATCGCAATGCGCAAATTAATTCTTAAATTAAGTGCAACTTACAACTAATATTTACACACACACACACACATACCACATTGCATTAAAGAACGCAACGTAGTATAAGAAGTTCAAATATATATAGGCCTACTATATATTTGAACCTCTTACCGAGTCGCCAACGACTTTTCGCTATGAAAACTCGTTGACGACTGACGCGAAAATCGGGCTCGTATCGCTCCTCGGGTTTTCGAGTGGTGGGGGTAATTAATGCAGTGGTGGGGGAATTGTTTCACTCCAGTACGGTCTTCAATCCACTCCAGTTCGCAGCAGTGTAAAAATGAAACGAAGGAGTGGGGGTGGCGCATGCGCAGCGACGTAAAATCCAAGGTTTGAGGTTAGAACTTTCCGTGCACAGTAGAGCTAAATTGAGTAATACAGGACTCGGCGCATGCGCAATAGCGAGGAGTGATTCCGATCCGGAGAACTCGTTGCATTCGCAGCAGCGCTAAAGTGAGTAATACAGACTAGGCGCATTCGCAGTAGCGCTAAAGTGAGTAATACATGACTAGGCGCCGTAGCGTGAAGTTGGCTCACTCCAGTACAAGTTATAGCAGCATAAAAATGAAACGAAGGAGTGGGAGCGGCGCATGCGCAGTGACGTAAAACCAAGGTTTGAGGTTAGAATTTTCCATGGTGGCTGCCATGTTTAATTCTGTTTCATTCAAACAATAGTAGTTCATGGCTGGCATGGGATGTGAAGTGTGGTAATTAGATGGGGTTAGCAACCGGTCGTGACCGGCCATTGACCGGTCATCGACCCGGCGGGGTTCCGCTTGAGTGACCACCGGGGGGGGGATTTTAATCTCCATTTTTTATGAGGGGGAGGGGGGGTTCCGCTTCATTAGTCACGGGGGGGGGGTTCCGCTTCATTAATCACGGGGGGGGGTTCCGCTTGAGTGAACACGGGAGGTTCCACTTGGGCGCTCATGCGGAACTGATCTTCTCACGCGATAGCCATTATAAAAGGAGATTGTTCATCGCGCCGTGACCATTAATTAACTCGCATTTGTGGTGTTCACATCCTTCCTACTCATTATATATACGTTTCGCCAACTTCATTATACAAGTCTAATTGCTACTAACCTGAAATTTCATTTACATTAGCACATGTCGTCCTGTTTGAATCACCTTCGCGTGCTCGACGTTATATCTCATTCATCAGTCTTGTTCTCACTTCTACACGTCTGATATACTTCTTGTGATGGATACGCAATGTTTGAAATTAAAACTTTTGCGGACACAACATATATTACGAAATAATTACAAACCATCGGTTTCAAAGACTAAAACAAATTTAACAAAAGTGAGGAAGAAATTAAGTTTTAACCCGTTATACTCTGTTAGAACTTCGCAGGTTCACGTTGATGATAATGTTATTCACAACATTTTGCGTTCGATGTTACGTTTCCACAACTTCGAACTTGTTACACCTATCGACTGTGTTCAGCAGGTTTTCATATTTTACCCCCACCCTTCTTTATATAAGTGCGCTCACGACAATTCCTGTTTCATTCTTCTATACGCTCTTCGACCGACAACTACTCCGCTCTAAATTACACACTACAAGAAGATGGATACAAACCAAGAACAAGTACAAGTTCACGAAATATCGTCTACTACCCACCCGAGAGAGAATCCTCCGAGAACTTCGCCTTCACCGAATCCACAGAACCCCGTCCAAGTTTCGGATGTATCTTCGACGGCGAGGAATGATCTTGAAGCTATTCTTCGGTCGCTCGTCGGTTTCGACTGACCTGTACGACGATCGATGTTAAACTGAACTCTTAGAATTTCATTTTTTTTTAAAACTTCCTCCGGATGACCTTGAAGCAATTATCCCCTCTCCCTTTTCAACTAACTTCTACTTTTGTTCAACTGTTGAATTTCAGTTTTGAACTAACTTTTAATTTATGCGAAGTTTTAGTTGAACCCGGTTAATTTATGCGCACATTTAGTTCAGCCCCGAATTGTTGAATTTCAGTTTTGAACTAACTTTTAATTTATGCGTAAATCTACTTCAAACGCTCACCCCACGTCCTCCCCCCTCATTTAATATACGACCGGAAGCTATGTGCCCCGGCACGTGGCTTCCGGGGCAGCTGACCTGTCCCAGAAGTGACCAAATCTAACTACTATCTTGTTTATATTTTTTCATGGAATACGAAAATTACACTTTTGTGAAGTATAGTGACTGGAATTATATTTCAGAACTATTCTGGGTGCAAAAATTGCAAGAAATGACATGACTCGAAAATATAATTTATGTTACTCTTGATTACATTGTTTTTATATGGGTTTTACCAGCAATGAAATTATTTTATTTTTTCTTAGTAGAGTTAGCGACAAACTGACTCTATCCATGGGAGGAGCATTTAGTATATTGTGCATTCATTAATTACAAGTTATAGCGACAGTAAGCTACAACGTTGCATCCAATAGTTGTGCAGTCAAGTGTCTACATGGACACACGTGATAGAACAGCTGCATCTCTTGCATTGATCGATGGACAATTACAGCAACGCCCTGTAACATCACCTACACTAATCCTACAGGTAGGCCATGACTACATAAGGTGCCTTAGCGAACTAGGCCGAGCAAGATCACTTCAAACTAATGCTAGATCTAACGAACGTACTTTTGTATATAATGAGTGGGTTTTCGTATTTTTCTATTTGAGCTTTCTATTTGTGTGTTTTACTATATTAGCCCTTTGAAAACTCTGAGTTTTAGAGATTACTTAAGGCTAAGAGATGAAGTATTTTTAGTAAATATTTCATTTGTGGTAATCTTTGTTAAAAACGTTTATTGCCTTTTCTACAATGCCTTACCTAAAACTGATCATTAAAATTTAGGTTAAAAAACTTTTAATTTAGATTAATTTAGATTAAAAATTTTAGGTTAAAAAATAACACTTTATGTTAACGTTGAACAATAAAAATGTTCTCGGCATGATTTCCGAACCATACTTACATGCTTTAAGTTGTAAATATTAATTTAAATTTAAATCCAATTTATAAATGGTTGGTAACTCTGAAATTGCAATGGAATCAATGCTTCATTAGCAGTTGTATTTCTAATAGCTACACAATTTACTTGTTTATCTAACAGTAATTAGAAACCATGTTGTATGTTATGACACCGAGGATACAAATACCGCGCGGTTTTCGTATTTGTTTGTTCCGTCCGCCATTGTATCCGTGTATCGTGTATCCGTGTTAGTTTAGTTTTATGTTTACTGTGACTGTGATATGTTTTCAACCCCTGACGACATCCAATGGATAGAAGGACAACACGTGTTCCATCGCTTGAAGTTGATGCAATGAGCATCAAAACCTAGGTCGCAATAGGCCTCCAAGGAACTGTTGACTGAGGTATTTAAAGAGTTTATTCACTTTAAAAATTAACAAAGTTTCACTATAAGCAAACAAACTAATAACATTAGTCGTCCAAATCAATGAAATTGGAAAAAATATATATATCTATTACAAATTATAAAAACAATGTTAAGGGAGGAAGATCCTTCCATAAAAGGTGGTTAAAGGACTTCTATTGGTTTGCTACAGAGGGAGGTTTAAAGACTTTCAGTTCATCCTTTTGGTAACTATGCGTAACAGTTATGCCTTGTGTTTGATTCTGTTGTGGTGCGATATTGTTGAACCTGTATTGTGAAGGAATACAATTTGTTTTACTTTACACTAAAGTAAAACAAAGCTTTTGTTTTACTTTACTGCTTTTGTTTTGTTGTTTTTACTAACACTAAATTCGAGAGCATAACTGTTATGAGTTTGATTTATTCAGCATAAAAGTGTACATATTGAGCAGCAGATCTGCCAAAACTTAAATTACATCGATAACATTCAGTCACAGGCAAACCAATTGACTATACAAGTCATGCGCGACCAAGTGAAATACAATGACAACCTGAAACTCACATTGGTTGAGATAATCTGTTTCTTTTAACGTAATAAATCGTTCTGAAGCGGCCATGGCATAAACAAAGATGTCATTTTAAATGTGGTTTAAGTCATCGAGGTTTTAGGTTTGCTGGTCTTCTGTTTAGATTAAATTAGAAAACCAGGATATTCTATGCGTTGAGCTGTAGTTAGTCCTTAATTATTCTTTGGAAACGCAAAGGAATTAGTTTATTTTATTTTAGATTATTGTACTAATTTGTGTTGGTTTATGTTTCAAAATTATTTGGCTGTCTTTAATAAGATACTATAAAGATATGAATGACCTTCGTCGTGTCAAAATTACAGAATAAGAAGAATAAAAGTGTAGGCTTAATTCATATGTTTGTTGCTATTCTAAAAGTATAACTTAATAACAATATAATAAATAAAGAAATGTACAAACAATATTGATCGTAACAACTGATTATTAGAAATTTAAAAAGAAAGTTTATCTAAAACTATCGTACTATCATTATTAAAATTCTATATTTATATAACTCTGACCCTTTTTAAGCCTAATTAGATTAACTAGTTAATTAATAACTGCGTTTTTTTTTTTTAATCCCTGTGTTCCTTTCACAATAATTTTTTAATGTAAGTTTCCAAGAATATTCTGTCAATTAGCTTTTAAAAGTTTGTTCCTTCAGAGAGGAAATGGTTTATTTTGAAGAGTCAATTGTTCCATTGTAAATACCCCAAAGCGAGCTCTGCCTAATGTGTTTGTTGTGCTTCTGCCTAATTTATGTGTTCAACACTTTTATCCATCAATGCTCAGTTAATGGACGCGGAGTGTTGAGTGAATGATTGTCGCGAAAGTTCGATCGTCAATTGTCAGTTGTTGCAAATGAATCCTAATTCTCGTAATCAGACCAGATTTATTGTAACGTTAATGATTAGGACTGTAAAAAAATAATAATTAATATACAGGGTGAGTTTCTTAAAGTGATCCAATAGCTAACTTTTTTATTCTATATCTGACAGTATACTTTTTATGGAGGACCCCCTTCATTTTTTATTTTGCTTTCAGGTATGTATTTCACTTTTCAAAATTTCCCGCCAATTTTTAAATATGGTGGCAAACTTTAAAATTTCTTATGGAACACCCTACATTTTATGGTGTTGTTGAAATTTTCATGTAATTTTTAGACTTTTTTAGTTTTTGTCATTTTTCTCTAAACCTAATGGTTAGGGAGCTAGAGGCCATTAAGGTTCATTTTTAGTTCCATAAGAATAACATGGAGCAAACTTTATCTGCACATAACTCCGAAACCATTGATTAAAATTAAAAATCCTCAAGAATAAAAATGTCTTTAAAATGTTGTTTGAAGAACATTAACCTCATAAAAATTATCAGAAAAAACTATTTCTGATTCTGATTCTGATGGGGTTAAAAATTTCAATTCTGTAGTTCCAAACTGTTCAACTTACATAATATTTATCTCATTCCTAACTGAGTTCGCATTACTTCATTCAATCCGGCACTTGATTTTTATGTAGTTTAAGGAATTAAACCGTACCAATTTGGAACCATTTTCAATACTGTTTTATAATTAGAAAATGTAATTAGTGTCAAATGTCAAATGTTGACAAGGGAAAATCTAAATAAGCTATACAATTTCAATACTATGCCAAAATTGTAATGATTTCATATAATTTCTCAAATTATATGAAATCATAGCTTTTTAGCTTTTTCAATAGCTTTTTAGACAGCTTTCTATTTCAAACGAATACCAAATATCCTTTCAAATACAGTATCACATTTTTTCTAAGAATGACTGATAGTTGCTGGCTTATAATAGATTCAGGAAAGTGATAAAATTAATAAAACTCCAAGTCCTTATCACAGTTCCCTAATTTACCTTATATTTATTGTTTAATTATATAGGCCTAGATATTTCTCCTTTTTGACCAAGTTCTTAGTAACAAACATCACTGTAGGGGGATGAGTAGGGTAATCGTGCGCGGCGGGTAATGGTGGCGCATCGTAGTTTTTTATGAATGAAAATAAGTTAAAACGCTGCAGTATGTGCTGCAGCCTAGCGGGGACTCAACAACTAATACGCGACCTCGTGGTTTTCGAAACTGAAATTTTTGATGTCATGAGAGGCAAAAATGTAAAAGTCGTGTGTGTCATGTCATGTTATTTTTGCTCCTGAGAAAATAGTAAGGTTAGGGCAGATCTTTAGATAACTTAATACTTATTTAGTATTACAATTAATGGTAGTCTTTGCTTTATCGTTTGAACCAATTAATTTATGGTTTAATCCCTTCTTAAGATAGTGAGAAAATCAAATTCTTTCAAATGCAACATCGGGTAATGGTGCGCGGCGGTACGCACGATTCCCCCCCCCCCCCCCCCCAAGTAGTTATGAGTAAGAAAAAAAAAATTACTTCCCCTTTTTACATTCTTGTTTATAGATGTTCATAAACTGTTCGTCCTGGAGTCATGCAGACACAGCAGAAAATTAGCTTACGTGTGCTAATTTTGCATTAACCCCTTGAACAATTTTGTAATTTTAATCAAACTTTTTAAGGGTATTGTAAAGCTCAAAGAAAGTATTGTTTAGCTTTAAGACGTTCCATATGTTATTTTGTATTGAATTTATATTAATGAAACACATTTATTCTAATTATTTCAACCCTGCGCACAATTACCCGATGGGTAGGGAAATCGTGCGGAAGTGCATATTCTGGTATAATGTTGTATATTTTATTTATGTTAATATATATGATAATGATAATTTTTTATAAGAAACTACATTAAATACCAAAGAGTTCGACACATGTATTGGTACATTTTGCCCGCATATTTTCTGGGAAAAATTTTTTCCCTTAGGTGCGCACCATTGCCCTTCTTTCCCCTACCGTTTAAATGGTTTGAGTAATTGTACAAAGGGTGTACAAAACCAATCATCCTATTTGGCAACTCTAGAGTAAAATACAAGGCCACCTTTTTCCGTTTTTTCTTCGCCTTTTCACTTTTGTCTTAATTGTGCACTAACAATGTTAACAATTAGATCGTTCCCAATAAAATTCAAGTGAATTCAGAGTAGAATAACACTGAATAATGCAATTACGCTCTAGTTCCAAGTAATGATATTATTTCAGCTACCATAGAGATGTGCATGTTTTTAGGCGAATCCTAATATGCCAATGAAATTGCATATTAGGTTGAATCTTCAATCAAAATGTTAAAAGCACTTTTAAATTCTTGTTGCTACCACCGATTAAACCATTAAAAACAAAGATGCTATTGTGCACTTTTCTTAATTTACATATATTTTTTATATTTATATCTACGTTTTAGTTCATTAGTGAAGACATTCAGCTCATTACTAATGGTTACAACTGTCACAAAATTTCACACTCCGCACTATAAATTTTATGTTTAGTTATAGAAACTTATATTACTTTGTAGCCTATGTTTAACTTTTGTTAACATTTTCCGCCACTTAATATTAGAGACAAACTTTGTAGTTAATTATAGTAATATGAACAAATACAAGATTAAATAAAATAACAGTGTGCATGTAAGGTTTTTGAATAGAAAATTTGTTATGCTGTATAACACATTAAAAAATAAAATTTGGCCTTATTGTCAGTTTAAACAGTAACACCAAATCTGCAAACTCAATATCACTTTGAACTTTTAAAGAGTCAAACAAAATAATCAGTAATCGATTAATTGTTATTTTCTACTTTATCATGAAATGGGTGTTTTTTATACTAATATTCTATTGAACATAGGGTTGTTAAAGTTTGGGAAGAGCTGTCAGACTGGGTTTGATGACACACGGACATTATGTTGCAAAACAAGCCAGTTAGCTGTATCTTCTTCATCTGTCTGCATTAATCCGGCAGTGGTACATGTAAACCTTTATGTTGTAAAATTTTGTTAATTTTATTGTTCATAAAAACCGTTCATTTTGTGATCAATTATTCTATAGATATATACTTTAAATAAGGTTTCGATAAATCGATTTTAGAAGATCAGTAAAAATGTTAGTGTTGCCAAACAAACTCGCAAAAATTTTAGCTCAACCTTAAAAGCGATTCAATTTGTTGACGGCAAGAAGCTACTGAACTAGATACATGCTCGCTGCAGAGTGGCAAAATTTTAATGATGCATGGACATATGGACATATTAACTGTTTTATATCGAACACCAATGAACAGATGGAAAATCTTTTTGAGTTTCACTTTCATTACAACAAAACAAAATTGTATTTTCATGTTAGTTTCATGAAAATATAGTTGCTAGCTCTTTTTATACACAAAGAAAACCTTGCTAAATAAACTTACAAAATTAAGAACTCAAATGTAATTTGTGAAAATTTGTACAGTTCATTGAGGAGGGAAAAAGAACAATACGCTTTTACTTAACATTCAACATAGCCTGGAATAAATCTGCATATAAATAATACTGCTGAAGAGATGAACCGGGCGGCGAGTGGATTGTCACAAGTGCTTCGAATATAACTCAAAGTTTGAATGTAATCTCACGGAAAAATTATTTTCACGATTTATACGGAAACTATGATGACACTTAAGCTGAAAGTACTTGCAACTAAATCAAAAATAACTTGCTTTTATGGTTTGTGTTATACGGTACCGAAAAACACATAGTCTATGAACTAAGATCAATTATTTCGTTTCCAGTTTTAAGCGCTTTAAACTAAATAATCTGAATATAATGTTCAATTGGTACCCTTTTAACCAGACAATCATTATTAATTTATAATCCAGTTATTTTTTCACAAGTGATCATCAATCGAAATGTAATAAATAATACAAGTTTACCTGTCGCCGGTTGCTGCAAACTCAAAATAAAGTCTTGCTGCAAGATCGTTTTTAATTATAGTCTACGTTTTAACTCTAGGCCTATTCACGAAGGCTTTGTGGGCAAACTACATTTCTTTGACACCGTCTGGGGAATATAAAATAAGTCGGTTTTTCTGGCACTTCAGCTGTTTACAAACTGTAGTCGATTTGAGAACATGGAATCTAGATGTAAATGTCATGTAGAGACAATACAATTAATAGTTTTTTGATGATAACATGTATGGAGGAAGTAAAAATAAATCGTAATGACTAAAGAGCATACAAATTTAGTTTAGTGCATAGGCATTTTATTTAATTAATTTGTTATTAAAAAAAAAAAACAATACCTCTGAAATCTTAGGATTAAAAATATGGTACTTGTTTGTTATACGTAAGCCACTTTTTCACAGCGAGCTGCTGTGCAGGATAGGTTTGTTATATATATAGGTCAGAAATACTTTCATTACCTCAAACTATTAGTAACATGTTTTGGAAAAATAAGGCTAATGGAAATTTTACCTCCCCATCGGTCAATCAGCTAGCCTACTCAGGATTGCATACAACCATTCTACCAAACCACATTTCATTAGCTTTGCCCAAACATAATTCGCATGCAGATTTATTCCAGAACGTGTTGGGTAAAAGCGTTTTGCGCTTTTAGACTTGTTTGGATACCACTTTATACTGTTTCCAGAGGAACAGCAAACCTAATGTAGTCAATTGAATTGAAAATAGTATTCGAGATATTGCAGTCATTACTGTAATATAGTTTTTATTTTGATATTTAAATACCACTGTATTTAAATTGGGTAGGATGGGCAATAATTCAAGTTTAGCTTTTGTAATAATGTATTAATTCTTTGTGATTTTTGTTATTTTCTATGATTCCAGTTTGGTTTTATTTATGAGATTTAAAAAATATAAAGGATAATCGGAGATTTCCTAGATGGCTAAATCAAACCATAAACTGTATGAAATGATACTGGACCTGGCTTTACACCATAACATTGTCGCTCTATGTCGCCATAACATTGTTCTATGTCGCTCCCCCACTAGGTTTACGTGCGAGAAGGTTTGACATAGGTTCGAACGAATCGTGACGGCGGTATTGGATCATAAGCTTTAAGAGGGCGTTGGAATCAATCCAAATTCCGCCTTTCTCCCATAAGAGCAATGTTAAAAGGGATGTCAAATAACTCTTTTATTTATAATCAGAAAATAATGGTTTATAGCTCTAAATAAAGGGTTCATCAAGGCGGATTTTGTTTGCGAGGGGAAATTTTTATAAAAATTAGTGTTTTTTACTAACTTGAAATAACAAAGCAAGTTTTTTACTACTTTTAAAACATTTTCTACAGAATTTTATAAATTATTTACAAAGAATCGATCTCGCAAAAGGAATGGGGGATTTAATTGTGATTCAATCGCTATTTATTCTGAACCAATCGGACAAAAAATAAAGAAATTATATGACAAATGCCAGGGACAAGTTTAGCATTGCTCTTATGGGAAATAAATCCAACATGGCGGCACTCCAACGCCCTCTTAAGCGTAAACACACTACCGGACTTTCCACCGGACGAGTAGCATCGTCCGGGGGGACCGAGGACCGGGGGGACCGAGCATCGTACCGATCTCTTTTTAGGCGGTTTTCTGGCGAAACATCAAAGAAAATATCGATCCGGTGTACGGTCCTATGTGCGATAGAGTGTCAGGGTCAATTTGGCTCCGAACGCCGTACCGAACGTCGCCCCGAATGGATAGCCCCTCCCCTCACCACCACAGCCTCTAGCGCTCTCACTCACTCACGCTCTCCCTCTCTTTTTAAACCTCCTTCACCTCGCTCGGTTGATTTGTCCGGTACATTGCTCTGTCCAATGTCTTGATCGGCGAAATGTTCGGAGTATATTTACGTCCCTGTACGGTGTAATGTTTGGTACGAAGTCCGATGTCCGATGGAAAGTCCAGTAGTGTGTCACCGCCTTTAAAGTCAAACGACTATCGTTATAGATTACCTCAATTATTGTTGACAGAAGAGGATTACACTGATTGATTTATTCTCTGGCTAAAAAATTAACTATTCATTATTTTTCCTTTCAAAGACTCTGTTTTATTTTATATAGAGTCGTAAACTTTTAAAACTAAATCACAAACACTTAAAAAGTTGTTTTTAATTCATACTCTAAATTAACTACTTTTACTAAGCAAAGAAGAAGAAACAATCCAATGCCAAATTTTTAGAGACTTAATGCTGGCAAAATTAGTTGTTTTATAATAAATATAAATTTTACTAACAAAAGACAAATCAGTAAAATTAATTATAGAATCATATAACGTATATAATTTGAACGGCAATAATAATTCTTAAGAAATAAATTTATTTAAAAAATCATAAGTGAAGAGCTCAAATCTAATATTGCATTATTGGGAACATTTTTACTTAAAGATATAATAATATTTTTCTTTACAGAGTTATTTCTCTAAACCTCAGTAAAGTACAGTTTAAATTCACTAAATAGCCCTACTACAATTTTTATAATAGTTAAAAGGGTTCTCAGGTAAATTCAATTTTTAAAACAATCAGTAAAGTAAAGCAATCCGCCTATATTATTTCCTTGACCATAATCTGCAGATGAAGTAGTTGGCTTGCCTAAACTATTCCAATAACCTGACCGGTGCCGGCCGCAAAGGGGCAAGGGTAGGAGAGGGGAAAGGGGCAGCCTTGTCTTCATTTGACCTGTCTCAGCGAAGTTCAATAGTAGACTTTTAGTTAACTAGAAAAGTTTTCTTATTTATATATTTTTTACTTTTCTAAATAAAAGAAGAGATTTCATAGACTGGTCCTGAGGTTTGCTATTTAGAGGAGATCATATGGCATATAATTGTGTAAAATATTGCAGTAATATTATGGTGTTGTAATTTTTTCACAAGAAAAAATCTATCGAACCACATAAACAACATAATATTTATTTGACGTACTTGTAATTTGCTTTAGAATATTTTACAACTATTGTAAGTACATAAACTTTTATTGCAAGATTTTGTTTAATATTTAATAGGGTCGTATAGTCTATGAACGGTAGAGTAAATGAACACTAACCAATTTTCTGAATCTTAAGATTTTACTGAAACATAATATTAAAAGCTTTTGTATTTTAATTAAGTTTTGAATGCCTGGTGTTGTAAAGTAATAAAGAGTAACATAAAATAATGAGTGAAAATAAGAGGCTTTTTCAAGGACTCCCCTAAGAAACTTCAATATTGTAACCCTCTTACCTTCACCGATGGGACATTAACACTATTCACAAAATATTCTTAGCGACTGAAGTATTTGTTTATTATTTAAACTCAAGTACTTTTGACGTAGTTTTTATTTTTACTAATGTTTATCAGGCAATGCGCAAGCTTATCTTTTGAGAAATTGATGTTATCACAATAAATTTACTAATGAGTCACATAATTTAAAACTATCCTCTGCAATAATAATAACAATAATATAATGTGAAGACGCCAAAAGGCATATACAGTAAATGCTACTAAAATGTTGTAGTTACAATAATTAATTGTACATTATTAAATTTAATATTACAGACCATATAAACAATTTTCAGTCAATATCTTCTCCAATTCTCCAGCTCTTCTTTAAGCATCTTAGATATAATTATATATCTCTTCTGTAAGCTAATGAAACAATTTCATATTTTTATATTTAAAGCTGTAAGTTTTTGTTTAATGAACTCTCTTAATTTGTAGTCTGTAATTAATTATTCCTTGTATAGACCTTTTCTTTAACATTCATCAAAACTTGGAAAAAACAAATTGAGAGCCTTATGTTTGAAACTTTTTCATTAATTAGTTTTCTGACGTAAGCCTACTCCATAAACTATTCTCATGGCTTTTGAGTTTTAAATATTTGACCCCATAACATTGTTGCATAGTTTAGCACAGAGTGAATGTTATCAATAATATGCCAATAGCAATACATCTTCCCTTACATTGTCTTTGACGAATCTAAAGCAATATATAGAATTGTTAATCTTTTTAAATGAAGGCTTATAATCTACATTGTTTGTCTATTAAATTAATCTGTGCTTTTTTATAAACTGTCATTGTAAAAGGTTAAGCTCAAAATACAGTTTCAAGTATAACCTAAATATTTCTAAGAGCAAGGCATATGCTTAAGTTATCGTCCCCAAGGCTATGATACGTCTTTGAGAATAGCAGTCTCGGCTTGTGGTTGGCTGAAGTCACATGTGTAATGTGTAAGGCAATAAATTTAGCGGGAATCTAGCGGGAGATAGATTTTGAACTCTGAACGTAAATTTTCTTATGGGATTTGAATATAATTTTTTCCTAAATGCGCATCATGGGAGAAAGCATAGAACATAACATTTACCTGTACTGCTTTAATTTTGTATATCCAATGTAATGGCATACGGAACTGAAGATTTTAAAAAATTGTTAAACTTATAGGTATATTAAAGAATATACACATTTAAACACTCCTATGTTATGCACGTGTTGCTCGAAATCGAGCAATTTATTTTAATATAGTACAAATGTTACTTTAGCTCTAAATCAATGGCATCCGACCAATCCAATATTGTGAATATCTGTAATTACCAAAAATTACATGTATTTACAGCTGATATTAACAAATGTTTAAAATGCTTTATTCAATCCCAATGTTATTTAAATGGGAAATTTTGATATTTCAATGGTGGATAGCGCTTTTATTTTTAGTCCGATTCTCATCAGTTTTTGGCGGAAACAACTACAGACCAAGCCCTGTCCAACGACACCACAAACTTGAAAATCGGTTGAAAATTGTAGGAGGAGTTCTCAAGACAAAAAAAAACCCTTAGCGTATTAAATAAGTATAGATTTAATTAATAACATCTCTAAAGAAACCAATCCTACAATTCTGTGTCGGTTTGTCAATGATAAAAATATAGAAAATAATAATGTTGTAAATAGAAAATGAATTTCGAGGATAAACTCATTTCCATTTGGGCCTATTATCTTTAGCGTTACACCTGGTCTAGTTTTACTGCTGGCCATGTGTTCCCTATGTGAGAACAAACGGTCAGTTGTGAGCCATCTTAAACACGGTAAATCTCCTAGATTTGTCGCAGGACTGGTAACTGGCCATATATCCTCCTGATGGCTGTTATTTTGACTTTTGTAGCGCTCGTATAACACTTATTTAATGACGGGCTGGACGTTTCACATTTTCCTTTTGTATTTCTTCATTTCTTAAACTGATATGAGAGATCTTAAATTCTTTTGACACGATTAATTTAGTAAGTCATTTCAAGACTTGTTAGGGTAGTTGTGTTTTAGGGAGGTTTCAGAGTCGTCTACTGCCTTGCCAAATAAAGGGTTAGGCTCTTTGAGTTTTTGCTAAATTCCATTGAACAAATTTTCAGTTTAAAATTCAAAGTAAGTTAAATGCAATTCACACAAAAAGCTTGGCATAGCTAACAACGCTTAGCCTAAAACATTTAATTGCAAAAAAGTTTCTTGTAAATTTTGTGGGCAAAATTTAAATATCTACCGTTCTAGGTGTACCTAGAGAGGTTATTTTGATGAGCTTAAATTTATAGTATCATGAACTGTCATTTTTAGGAGTATTTAATGAAAAAGTAATATATTGTTGAATTTGACAACTCCATGAATGAACCGGACGAAATGATAGTCCTCAAGTCTAAGATATTCTGTTCAGGCTATGGGACAAGCTTCAACTTAATTTTACAAGTTACGAGTAAACTTTTGTTGTTCATTAAATAAGTCTATTATCCTAAAGTATTTGCCATCAAATAGAGTAAATGTATACGTTCAAAGAAAATGTTACAGATGCTTTAAGCAGTAATATTAACACATAACCATATTTTTTCATCCTCATTATTAGCATCAAAGCATTTTTCGCTTTTAACCCAAACCGAGTTTCTATATTTCTTTACCAGTATTTTTATTACCAATTTAAGTTTATAAAATTGTGAATTTTACATACACAAAAGAATGTCTCAAACTTGACTTAAGTCGTTCTACTTATTCATTAGGGTCTTAGTTGAGTGGGCGATAGTGCTTTTACTGCGGCCTCTTTGCTATGGTGATGTCTAAGTGACTATGAATAAATACATTACATGTTTCGTTCTCGACCGTCCGAAAATGACAAGTTATATAAACTGTTAAAACCTTAGGGCTCTGGTTGATAATTTGACGTAAAATAAACCTTAAATCTCTTCAGATAATTGAATATCAATATGAATTGGACTTGAAATATGTTTAATTACATTTAATGTAATTCTAAAGCCGATGTGTATGAACACGTTATAAGCAATAAAATTAACCAAGACATTTACATTCTTTTTAATGCATTTAAGGCATTTCAATATCTTGGTTTATTTCATTTTATCTATTGTTTCTAATCGATGATTTTAAGAGGTATGATTAAAAAATGTCACCTTGTTTTATTGGTTCCTATATATTTCATGAAATCAATAGTCAGCTTTACGTTGAATATACTGGTGAGTATATTGCTGTTAAATTTATTCTTCTGTAATGGTACAATTAAAAAATTGAATTTATTATTTAGCTTTAATTTTATATTATGATTAGTAAAAGTCTTAACACCGATTTATTATTACATTCAAAATCATAATTTAACAGTTAAAATTAAAACTTTGATTTACTGATCATGATATGACACTGTTTCTGTTCCATGATATGATGTCTTTCAACTGAAAGTTGTTCAACTATTCCAAACTACAGGTGTAATAGCGGTCTTTTTAAATTTTATATAGGCAGCTTTAAGTGAGTAAAACCAATTTAGAATTGTTTAACGATATAGGTGTAACTGCAGGTACAATGCAGGCTATGGCTATTGATTCCGTTTGGTAACAGGTGTCATTACAAAAAATTTGTAATATTGTAAAGCTGTTACCATTCTATATAGATTGAAAAGTCATAAAGAAACTCCCTAGTCTAGTCTTAATCAAAATCTATAAATGTACGAACCTACATTAAATAACACAAACTCAACATCTACAACGATGTTTTACATCATTTTGCTTTTGTATTTCTTCATTTGTTAAACTGATATGATGAGAGATCTTAAATTCTTTTGACACGATTAATTTAGTAAGTCATTTCAAGACTTGTTAGGGTAGTCGTGTTTTGGGGAGGTTAAATACTCAGAGTCGTCTATTAACGACTTATTACGTCTATTAACGAGTCGTCCATTTTCCAACTATTTTTTTTTTCATTTGATAATTTACTAGTATAATTTTATAATTTTAAATTATTATTCAAAAAATATCTATGGAATCTGAAACCTGATGATACTTACATACATTTTAATAACATAACATTTTTATTGCTTTTCCTCAGGCTTCCTGAGTTTTATATTTTAATGTCCATTTTATATTTCATTTACTACAGTTTTAATTTTTTATCTGGAAAAGAGAAGTCGAACATTTCATCCTTGGATTTGTCATTAATCCACGTTGAAGTTGGTCTCCAGACTGCATTCAAATTAAGTTTGGGAATGCAGCTGTAAGCTTCAATCCTTTGACGAGTTTGTACCCTGATCGATTGAGTAGGTCATTAACAAAGGTGTCCAACTTGTCCAACTATCCCAATACTGTGGCCGTGATAGCCTTAGTGGTTGACTGAGGACAGAAATGTCTTCCCTTCATTTGACCACTTTAAGCTACAAAACGGTCTTAGTTCTTTATTACGACCGCAATGAAATTAAAACTTACCCGAATTATCACAAATTAATCACAAATTATTAATCCCTGATATAAAACTGATTCAAACTTCGGCTAAACATTCAGTCGATCTAGAATCAATGAGCTAAAAAGTATTTTATAAAAGAAATATATGTGTTATTTTTTTACATAATAAAAATATTATATTCAAAAAAATATTATATTCAAAATATTATATTCTTATGGAAACACGATAATTTTATCGTGTTTCCATAAGATTAATATTGAAACTTTGGAAGATTGAAGCCCTGTAATGTACAGTATAGCCCCGGATGCCCTTGTAAATTATAATGGATTTCTGCTAGGATTCATACAAGCTGAAAAAGGAGGAGTATTATCGTGATTGCCTACATAGTAAATAAATTTATGATAGCAACACAAAAATATCACCTTACAGTCAAAATTTGTTTAGTATTTATATTCACACAACAATGGTGGTAAACAAAATTTAAAACAAATTTCCATCATTGACGTTTTAGTTTATATACAAAAATAATGCAACATTTTAAGAAAAATACTGGAGTCTTAAATAATTTTTTTTATTTCAATACATATGTTCATGCGTGCGACTTCCCAGTTGGCCAGACTGAGAAGCCACACTACATGACTGAGGGCGTAGCTCATGAAATAGACATGTTAAGATTTCAACCAAATATAATTAACATATATTAAAACAACATAACAAACAGAAAATACAATCGTTTCAAGCAGCAAAATAACTAATGATAAACAAGAACGGAATTCAACTTATACATTTATTAAATTTAATGTTAGGGTTGAGAAGACTGGAAACTCCCAAAGAAACAATTCAAACTTTTAAACTAGAGAAACTTTTAAACAAATTATCAATTTTGGATCGGACCCCCTTAATTTAGAAAACCCCAACTAATTTAGACTTACCCCGAGCCCCAGGCCTTGAGCCCCATGGCCCCTCGGACCTAACCCCCTAAACCTATACACTCACATCACTGCACTAGACACACTCCCCCGAAACTAAGTCTGCTGACCTATTTAAGCCAGAGCTACCAATAGGTCAGCATAACCGAGCTATTGTTTAATAACAGTTCCAGTCTACTCATACAACAGCAAGCTCAAATACTTCCTCCTTACATTACTGCCTTGACCTCGCCTGAAACTAACAATTTTAAAACCCAACAATCAATAGTTAATAATTAAATATAACAATATTAATCCAGTTCCCCCCTTACACATAAGTTGTTTTATGTTTTTTTTTTTTTTTTTTTTTTTTACACAAATGGAATAATTGAGTAGATCAAATGAATTATAATTATAATTCTTTTAAATTAATTTGTGATTAATTTGTTAAGTTATTGATTCTTCAGTGCTTAGATATAAGGATTTATAATTCAATGCATTTTAACTATTCTGCATTTTTGTAAGCCTGTCATTAGAATGCACAAGAAAGAGTCCTATTATCTATGATGAATTTTCTACATAGAATATTCTAAATGCCCCTGGATCGTTCAACTGTTTCAGAACCCCCGCTGCTGGAGAAAAATGGTGGGCAAGGCGTCAATGGCAACAAATTAATCTATAAATCCCGGTAAAAGCTGATATTTGAACAAAACAAAACTATCATTACTGCTATCAAATAAAAATCTTTATAGATTTGTTGTTTATAACTATAACATGTACTCATAGTTACCACAGAATAAGAAAAATAAAATAGCCACTTTTCAATTATCCTGCATGATTATATTTTGAAAATCTGTTACAATCTTGGTTGAGAGTTTATTATCAAATTTCACTGTAACACAGAAGGTCATCGCTTCTCTGTTATGTTGGTAGTAGGTTTGATATATCGCAGACTCTGCTGTACTCCTCATAAATCAACAACAACCATCCTTACTCACTGCTCCTGCCGTTGCCCAACTCCAAGGCGCGTTGCTTCACTAGCGAAATCCGGTAAATGGAAGGTTGGATTGATAGTACAAACTCCAGCCACTGAGATAACTTTTTGTTGAAAAACAAAGCTGTGCCAAAACACTTATGTTTGAAATCTTGATTTTTTGGGGGGAAATTTTAAGAAGCAATACTGGATTGTTCAGATTGAGTTAAAAACCAGATTGAATGGATCATTAAAAATCAATTTTATGGTTTCAGAAAAAATTAAATTAGCCCTGGCATCTCACAAAAAAATTACCGTACCTATTACACAATTGTATATATAGATTCTTGGATAGACAATTAAAATCATATAGATAACAATCAAAATCCAACCAATCAAAAGAACTAACAAAACTATGGAATTAAAAAGTATTATTTTATAACATTTTCTATTATTTTAACTAAAATCACACGAAAGGAACAATAAAAAGTATAGTATTGAAACCTTTTTTTTAAGAAATTGATCAAATGCATATTTTTTCAGGATGTCAATAATATTAATAAAGTTACAGCTTATTGTTATACTACTGTACCAATATCGCTGCTATTCGTAAAACTTGCATTTGGATTCACTATGTATACTACAATGAATAAATTAATTTCCACATTCCACATAGAATATCTGCATGCTGTTGCAGAAGAGGTATTTCATCCAAATTTGTGCGTGGAAATGATACCCGAATAATTAACAGTGAATTAATTTCAGTAAAAACGTGTCTATATTAGGTCAAATTAATTATAATTCCATCACAAACATTTACACAAGAATAATAATTATAGTCCGGTTAAACAGCGGTGGTGGCTGAGGGATTAGGACGGCCGGGGAGGCCTCCCTTCTCCTCGCCAACCCTCGGTCGGCCGCCCCGGGCCTGGGCCATGAGTCACCCACTGGGCAAGAGGTGCGATTAGTACAACTTTCGTTATTTCGCAATATATTGTCATCTAAATGCCATTTTTGAAACCTTCATAAAATTACAAGAAAATTAAGCCCAATAACGATGTTAATACGGCGGTTGTAAATATTTTAACTCTTAATTTTTTTTTTAATTTTGGACCTGGAATACTCAATGTTTTCGTACTAACATCATTCTTGGGCTTGATTTTTTTGTAATTTTATAAAGGTTTCAAAAATGGCATTTAGATGACAATATATTTTGAAGTAACGAAAGTTGTACTAATCGCACCTCTTGCCCAGTGGGTGACTCATGGCCAGGCCCGGAGCGGCCGACCGAGGGTTGGCGAGGAGAAGGGAGGTCTCCCTGGCCGTCCTAATCCCTCAGCCGCCACCGCTGTTTAACCGGACTATAACACTGAAAATTATTTCAAGACTTAAAAATCCCTGTATTTCTGGTTACCTCCCATCTCATCCGTTCCCATTCTCCTCCAAACCCAAATCGGTGCCATCTCATCCGAATTCCTGAGTGACCCTTATAATCCCCTGCCTCTACCGCGGCGGCGAACAGCGGCGGTGAACCGCCTATTTAATATTGTGATATTCAATAGTCGACCAATTCAGTATTGTGATTATCATAAAAAACTACACTTATTTACAGCTATATACATGTTTAAAATGCTCAATTCAATTCCACTGTTATTCTAATAGGCTACTGGGAAATTTCTCATTTTAAATTATGGACTAGCGGTGCCATGCGCTAATTGCGCAATTTCTTATATATGGTAAGGTAATTCTACTTCCATTTTGCCAAACCATTGAAATTCATAATTGTTAATCAGTATGTTACTATATAATTACATAAATTCGGGTAAATTGCTCTAGACCTATTTATTTACACACTATCGGATTGCTCTAAGTTTTAGGTTACATTATACAATAAACACAATATGTCTACTGTTACGTTTCCATTCGTATCCACTAGATTATTGTTGCAGCGCTTAACAACCACATTTACCACTTAGAATTATTTTAATTTTGTTTGCTAAAGGCCGTTCTTAATTTTATAGTATTGACTGAAATTTCATGGGTGTGCGTATGTAATCCAAAGGAAGATTTGACGCATACTTTGACGAGCAAACAGTCTGAAATTAATAGTCATTCGTGGCTGTGAGTGAGAGAGTGCGGTGATTGGAAAGTGGTGGCGGCGATGAGGGGGTGGGGGAGAGAAGGGGGATATGAGCGGCGGGGTTGCTTCGCGGCGGTTCACCGCCGCGGTAGAGGCAGGGGATTATAAAGGGTCACTCAGGAATTCGGATGAGATGGCACCGATTTGGGTTTGGAGGAGAATGGGAACGGATGAGATGGGAAGACACGGTATTTCTTTGCTGTACTCCGTACTCATTATTACCATTTCATCAAAAAGTTTAAGGGTCCTCAGAAAAGATCTTCTCTTTAGCTAAGAGTTGATTAGCAATAAGCTATCTTAACAAAACAAAAATACTATTTTAATTTCTGTTTTAATTTTCGCATCCAAAATGAAAAGAAGAAAACCAATTGAAACGAAACCAGGAAGACTCCAAAATATAGAAGTTAGTCTTACTTGTTCAGTAGTGACAAGTGTAGCGTAGTTTAAAAACAAAGTCTCTCTAGCATTGAAAAATAAATAGAACTTCATCTTGGTAGTTTAAATTTCAAACACAATTTGAAGCGAGAACAAATCATTTTCATACAAGCTCTCTGCTTAGTGCATAGTACCTCTCTGGTTGTCAGATTTAAGAGGGCGTTGGAGTCAATTCAAATTCCGTCTTTCCCCATAAGAGAAAAAAAAACGGGAAACCAAATAACTCTTTTCTTTAGAATCAGAAAATAATGGTTTATAGCTCTAAATAAAGGGTTCATCAAGGCGGATTTGGTTTGTAAGAGGAATGTTTTATAAACATTACCGTTTTTTAATAACTTGAATAACAAAGCAAGATTTTTACTACTTTTAAAACATTTTCTACAGAATTTTATAAATTATTTACAAAGAATCGATCTCGCAAAAGGAATGGTGAATTTAATTGTGATTCAAACGCTATTTATTCTGAACCAATCGGACAAAAAATAAAGAAATTATGTGACAAATGCGGGGACAAGTTTAGCATTGCTCTTATGGAAAATAAATCCAACATGGCGGCACTCCAACGCCCTCTTAAGGAACAGAGTTTTTAGTTAATAACCAGTTTGGGGTTTAAAACTGCACTACAATTTATTTACTAGGATTTCTTAATTCACTTAATTTTAAATAACATGATATAAATTCTTGTTGTGTTTAAAAAAATGTTTGTAATAACCAATTATTACAAATAGGAAATTTACTCTTGAACTAAGAGGTTAAATTAGTAAAACTTGAACTTATTTGTAGTACTAAGGTATGATTAAAAAAATATATATAGGCCTAATGTAAATTGTTGTGAAAAATTAGTCATTCCAAAATCCCTCTCTTGCAATTAATTACTAACACAAATTCAAGGATTAAAAAGGACAATCCTCCCTCTGGATCTATCCAGCAGAGGTTAAAAAATAAACAGCTGATAATAGATAATAATATTTCACATTATAATTTATTTCAGTGGGATGTATAAAAATAAGAACAATTGCAAAATAGTTTAGTTGGTGCTTTTTAATGCAGAGGATAAACACAACTGTGTAATGTAAGCTAAAAAATGTAAAGGATCCTCCTACATTTGAATGGGCCAAAGGCATCTAGAACATGCTCTTATACAATGAAGGATAGTTGTTTCGTTCACTTGACTCTCAGTAAATACAGACGTTAGAAATGCTGCATGTTGTGTTTTACTGGGTGTCCCCCTCCCTTCGTAATTTGTTAACAACTATTCAAAAGAGCATTGATATACCTTTATTAACTCCTAACATTAATAATATAGAACTAAAATATTAGTACGGCATCTTTAAAACCATTAATATTATGCTACAAACTTAAAATATTTTCCAATACTTCCTCTTTGAAAAGAGAACCCTTAGCAGATGTCTTAGAAGTCCAGCATACAAATGATTACAAAAACTTTGATAAAGTAAATAAATTTTTAGATTTACCAAATTTGCAAATCCTGTTGACATAATTAAACTTAAATGACAAATATTTTTGTATTTATAGTAATTATTTAACTACAAATAAGTCTATAAATAGTTATTATTAATATTTTGGTCTTTTGATATTAGTTTTTTAAAACAAAAATTAAACTAATTAACTTTTTAAGTGTGTGAAATAATTTTTTTGAAATTATTGACACAGTAATAAAAATTTAATCTGATAAATTATAGCCTCATATAATGATGGGTAAATTGCATGAAATTTATGGTATGCATTAAAGTGAAGCATTTTATCACCCGCCAACAAGAAGTTATGACACTTAAAACTGTTTTACTCCATCATAAATTACATTTTGTACATATAACCAAATTAGTTTTAAATTTTGATTATTATTCCCAATATGGTAATATTTACAAACTTATGAAATAACTAATATTTGATACTAGCTAACAGCCTGTCAAAAATGACAGGTAGTTTTTATAATAATTATTCAAGAATGTTTATTTTAGTTTGAATAGTCACAAAATTAATGAAAACCCTGACGACCTAATATTAAAACAACTTTACAACTCTTTAGCAATGTGAAAATATATAAACATATTATTTTATCAGTTTAAATCTGTTTATAATATTAACTAGTTTGGATCACATAATTTTTGAATGTCCACTCGTAACCAAATCAAGAACGAATCTATTGGCAACTCTTCAAAATCGTCGGTTTTCGAAATCCTCAAGATCTTAGAATATAAATTTATTAAAAGACGACAATCCTTTAGTTTGGTTTTCATTATCAAAATTTTAGTTGAAGAAAATTATTTAGTGTGATGTAAACGTGGTAAACTTCAAGCCATTTGGACCTCAAATTTATTGTTGAACTTTGTTACTTATGTTGTTAGTTTTATAGTTTTCTGTACAAAAAATTTTGTATTTTTGAAGTGGGCTTTCATGTGCACTGCCAAAGCCGAAATAACGAAATAAATAATAATAAAATATATATATATATATATATATATATATTTATATATTATATATTATTTATTTTATATATATATATCTATATATATATATCATATGGTTTTACAGTATAGTAGGTATATGGAAAATTAACAACAAAAAAAAGTTAATAATAAAAGGTAATTTATTTAATATTATTATTTTGATTATTTGTATAATTTTGATGACTCGGAGTCAATTTAATTTTGCCAGAATCTGGAATTTCCATCTAATTTGTTTAACTGACCAAGTGTTTCTGTAACCTTTAGCAATAATAATTTTTGCTTCCTTATGTTCTTGTTGTTAAGTTTGTTGGATCCAAGCAGAGGTCTAACGTTCCCATGTAGTTTTTGGTACCACAACCAGTGCTGAGTACCAGCCCATGGGATCCTCCACAGGACTTACGACATCTAATTAACCACCAGTCCATGGGATCCTCCACAGGACTTACGACATCTATTTTAACCATGCTTTCAAGTTCTGACTTGACTTTATCACCCAAAGGTAGTAAGAAGTATATTCCTGAGTGTACTCCCTTATGAAAAAGTTAGTATCTGGCCAGATATAAAATTCATATCTGCCAGATGTGGCAGATAAGGTTTTCATCTCATAAAAACCCTATCTGGCCCAGATTTGGCAAATCATGGTTCAGATCTGGGAGCCAGATCTGACATATCTGGGAGCCAGATCTGGCATATCTGGGAGCCAGATCTGGCATATCTGGGAGCCAGATCTGGCATATCTGGAAGCCAGATCTGGCAAATCTGTGTGCCATATCTGGCAGATCAGGCATCCAGTTATGGCAGATCTGCCAGATCTGGCTTCCAGATCTGAACCTGATTTGCCAGATCTGGGGCCAGATATGCCAGATAGGGTTTTATGGGATCAAAACCTTATTTGCCAGATCTGAATTTTATATCTGGCCAGATACAAACTTTTTCATAAGGGCTAAGTGCTACTGGACGTGAATGTCCTTAAACGTAATGGTAAAGTTAGTAAATTCTTTTACCATCACTAAAACACTATTCAAAATGTTTTTCTCTGTCTTTTGTTTGTTCTTTATTTTCATCTCCTTTTCTTATTCTTGGTATTTCTCTATTGCACATTTTAATAATTACGTATTTATTCATAATTCGTAGTTCTGCATCTTCACATTTTTGTACTCCATTGTTTATAATATCAGTGAGAACAAATTATCCAATTGTAAAACATATAGAAGCATAAGCCTCTACATGACTTAAAAGGATGAAAGTTAATTGCTGGACATTAAATGACTTAGTTGTAATAAAAATAAATGAATTAAAATACAGTGTGGAATATTTACAATTAAAAGGTTAGTTTATTTTACAAACATACAGCTCATTCGTTATAACAACATGTTCTCAAAACATGTATAGCCCATGTTGATAGTTATAGAGACATATGTGTAACAAATGTTTAAATATATAACTTGAAAGTTTAAATACATAAATTCAATCATATAATTAAACTCTCTCTATAGTATAGAAACCAAAATTTTATGGAAGCTTCAGCTGTTAAATATTTATTTTACTGCTTTAAAAACAACTGCAACCTTTTAGTGTCCTTGATTTCATTTGTATCTGTCAATGATCATAGAATTAAAGTTGACAAAAACACTTTGCACATCAGCGGTGTTGTCAATTTTCAGTGCAGTATCAGGATCACCTGGAGCATTAAACAAATCGACAAATGACATCTTAGATTGGAATAAATAAGGTTTAATTTTCATTTTGCGGCGGTTACTAGGAATTTTCTGAGGGGTACCATATTTTTCCTATTATTTCCTATTATCTAGGGACCATAAGTAATCCATTGACACCGAACAGCCATGATCGATCAGTAGTTCTCTCTCTAGACCCTTAAATGCAGGCTTTTAATATAAGATTATCTAGACTTATGTTATACACTGAGGATTTTTTGTAATTAAAACTCCTCCATCAATATTTTAACTGACTTTCAAGTTTTTCGTACATATGCTATCAATATTGATAGGGCTTGGTCTGTAGTTATTACTGCAAAAAATTAATGAGAATTAGACTCAAAATATAGGTCCTATCCATCATTGAAATTTTAAATTTTCTCATTAGTATAACGTTAGGATTGAGTTGAGCATTTTAAACGTCTGTTTAGGTACAGCTGTAAATAGGTGTACTTTTAAGTGACTGTTATTACTGATTGTCACAATATTGGATTGGTTGGCTGTAATTGGTTTGGAGCTTAACACGTTGAGTGCGTACTACAGGCGTATTGATGTAGTGCGGCGCCAGCCCTAGTAGCGGCCTACAGCTATTGATGTAGTCGCGCCACTTCCACTTTATTAGTTCAGTATGGGCTCAGCCATTATCCGGGATCGTTTTATCCCTTTGCCGGCCTGTCGTGCAGTACACAGGTCCATTTTGGCACATATAGTTTTCCTTTCTAGGGTTTCTGTTCAGGACGGTACCGTGGTAACTTCACACTTTTGTCTGGGTGTGTATAGGCCTAGTTGTTTTTATTTTTCATTTATTTTACTATTCTATTATTTTTAGTACTTGTTTGTGTCAAAAACAAGTTTGTGGAGCATTATAAACAGTTGTGGCCGTAAACTGACTACTTTATCCTCCCGGTGACTTACGGGACTGGCGCCACCGGCGGACTACATCACTATATGTACCGGAAGTGATGTAATCAATAATGACAAAATTGGAGTCCTGGCGATCCTCAGATAATATTTTTATGCATTCCTCTCATTTACTTTAGCCACTCAAAAATGCCTTGCGGTCACTCACGCCACCGGCGGACTACATCAATTGATATACCGGAAGTGAAGTCACAAATAATGACCAAAATGGAGGCCTGGCAATCTTATGATGACAATTTGGATACATTCATATAGTTTACTTGGTGGATAATTATTATAATTTCAGCCACTGGCGTAAGCAATATTAATCATAAACCCGCACTCAACGTGTTAATATAAAATTAAAATTTTTATCCATGAAATATTATATTCTAAATTAAATTGTTCGATTTTGAGCAACAAGTACGCTATTAGTTGTCTTTATACAAATAAAATTAGGCATAATATTAATGTGGGATAAAAAAAATCACTCATTTCTGTACATTTTTGTTTTATTATTTTATATAAAAGAACATAGAAACATGAAACTGTACACGTAAAAACAATTATGAAATTGCAGATGTCTAAAAATTACACCTATACAGACATACAAAATAACACTAGTTGGGCTCCATATTACGGAACAAAGATAAAATTAATCTGTCTAGAAAATAGTTATTTTTTAGGGTTTTTTTATTTTTTATACAAAACAATAACAAGGTATGAGATCTTGCTGAGTGAGTCCAATGTGATCACATGAGCAAATCAAGCGACACAGTAAATGAAGATCTGTAGTGTATTAAACATGAATCAATTTTAAAAGCTAGCAGAAGCTGGTGGAGAGATACTCAAGATTTGAATAACAAATAAACATTCATCTGATTATGTCTGTATGTTTTGCGCAATACTCGCTGGTTGTTGTTTTACAGTACACACCTCCAATAAAGCATTTAACATTAAATTTTAATAATCTTAAAACTCATGGTATTTTTTAATATTATAGAAGGAGGAAAACACGGGATTTAACAAATTAAAATAGGTAAAGGCAATTTTGTAGGCATGAGAAATAATTTAAATACCCCCGTCGCAGCAGACCTGCGTACTCAGCGAATTTCCAACCAAAGAATTATTGTTTCAACATGAAAGAACTTTGTGGCTATCTTATATAATTAATAATCTTTACAAGGAAATATAATAATATTAATGGCATTATATTTCTGAGTAAAGTATTTTTATTTAATAATTCAGATATTAATATTTATATTGCAATAAATGACTTTTTTAACAGTAATAAAAGTGCATAATCCAAAGCTCCATGCAAAAGGAAAGATTTGTTTACAAATAACAAAACATAAACATTTCAAATTTGACAAATATGCAGAAGACAGCTGATCAGCTGATTAGGAACAGATACCTTATATCTCCATCTCTCTTGCTCCCATTATACAATTATTTTCCATGAGAATACCATGGGATTTAGCATGTAGGTTTGCTGCATGGGGTTTTTTGATCAAATCTTAATTACTCACCACCTAGTGAAGGTTCATAAAAATTTTTATGAAGAATATGTTGATAAATAAGCGATATATAACTTTTTAAGATTTACCCATAAGAATAACATGGAAACTTGATTTGAATTTTCTCTATAACCAGTTAAGCTATTTTAAAGATGCAAAATACTAAATTGTTTTGTTTTTTTAAGCTCTTTCAAATGGTTTTAGTTTAAAATTGATGAATTTTGAAAATATAGGCCCAAAAATGCCAAAAACCCATTTTTGACCCCTTTGAAACCCATAAAACCCTGTTCCCATAACCCGACAATGCTGGTTCGCGAACTCATGAAAATAGGCCTGGTCTTACACCTTCATACCAAATTTGATCAAAATCGGAGGTCCGCTTCAAAAGTTATCAGTACCACGGACACATATATATATATATAGATATATATATATATATATATATATATATATACATATATATGAAACGAACGAACGGTGTTTTTGGCTTTCTGGGGACCTCAAAATGAAAAAGTAAAGTGGTCCCGGGCTTAGGTCTTACCATGGCTACTACCGTAATAGCGTATTCCCTATAGGGAAATTCGCTAAAAGTAATATTTGAAATTTTAATGTAAACTTGAAATTGGTAGATTATATTTAATTAAAAAATAAATGCTAGTTTTTCGTTCACTCACGAGTTTTGCGCATAACATTTGATTTCATTATCACAATTCAACTAACCGAGGCTGATTCTAAACCTTGGAAGAAAGCAAGCCTATTGAAATATTTTTAGGCTTGTTCTATTGCAAGGTTTCAAGATTTACATTTTAACTACATGAATCAGATACACTGAATAGTTTGAAGTCCTTGAAAAACTGGTTTATTCAACTATTCTTTATTAGACTTGTGCGTAAAAAAAAATACAAAATAGAAAAAAGTCAGTCATTCTCAGATCAAAACAATCGCACATATTTGAGCTTTGTTTATATATAAAAAAACATGGCACTCTGCAAATTATATACAAAATCCAACAAAAAAACAAATCTCTTTAAAAATTACATAAGAGGGATACTGCTACAGTACACTCTCGTTCATCGGAACTATTGTGGCGGACGGCCGGTTCGGATGTCAAAAAATTCCGATAAAGCGGAGTCCGTCATGAGTCATCATTTCCGCCCGTACGGTGACCTATCGTGATTGTATTCACTCTTGTTTTTAAGATAACACAAGAGATTTTATGAAAATAAGTCACTCAAACTTTGAAATGGTAACAATGAACCTATAGGAATAAAAACAACGCAGGAAATAAAGATCCAAAATCTTTATTCTCATATTCCAGCAGTCAACTGACTTCCACGTAACACAGTGCAGTCGTGACGCGAGACAGACTGAATGACAGTTTGGGAAGCGGTTGACGCGGAGGAAGCGTTCACTTCCTGCCCCCTTCCTCTTTCTATTTTTGTGCGAATACTCCACGGCCTCGTAAATCACATCGATGGGTACAGATTATGAAAGTGCCTGATGACTTTGATGCAAAATGTGATAGTTCACTGTTGTGCGGATAGAACGAATGGAAATTGAAGGCGCTAAAACGGAAAAATTATTTATTTCGAAAAAAAAAAATAATAATATCCAGATTTTCAGTTCCGATGAAGCGGAGTTCCGATGGTCGCTGAGTCCGATGAACGAGAGTGTACTGTAATGATAAATAGAAGTGTTATCTCTGATACATTTTATTTCCAAACAGAATTTATACCTTGGCCTGTGCCTTTTAACACTTTTGAATTAATTTACTCTCATATTGTGTTGCTAAATTTAAATGTATAAATGTAATTTAGCTTTGATAATCATGGGAAAAATATTAATTCTATGAATACCACCTATTAATATGTTTTATTTTTGAACCAAAATAAAAATCTATAAAAACTAAAAATTTTAACTTTTTATAATTTCACAATTCAATTAGATTTTTCAATTAAATTAAAAACAAATTCCACTGAAAAAATGTTTTATATTATCTATTTTGGTTAATTATTTTTCCAGTACTTTTATAACATTAGTAGTATCCACTGAGTAATTTTTTTTTCGTGAGACACTTTGCCTCATAATATACGCAATTGTATACATGACTACCTAAAATTATTTCTCAATATAAATAAGAATCTTCGCAAAAAATACAAACTGAAAAGCCTCTTTCTTTGAGTACTCACGCTTTGTATTGCACAATATCTATTCCACAAATTATGTGGAATTGCAATAAAATTAAATAGCAATATGATAGATTATGTTATAAATAAAACCTACAATTCATATTTTTTAGCAAAATTTATCTTAAAAAAACGTATTTTTGTAATTATAAATGCATTATATTTTTTGTGTAAAAATAGTTATCTTCAAAATACTCATAATTAAATAAATTATCTGGAAAACTTCTCTCCTTAATTAACAGATATCACAATACAATTTGTTCTCAAACATTAGTTACACCATTCCTGGTTATTTTCAAGAATCAATTGGGAGGTTAAATTCCTTTCTGTTTATAAATAAACATACTCTGTATCCACCATTGATGGTTTATCAAAATTAAATATGATTGATCATAGAAATCCTCTTTACCTTTGGCAAAATAATTCAAGATCGTATTGAATCGTCATTAATTAATTTCTTCACAAATACGTAATCAACACAACCGAGAGGGTTTGACTCTAAACAGCCAGACGCACGAGCCACTCCACCTGGATCCAAAGCCTACTTCAACTTCACACCTCTAACGAATCCCGATGCCGTCTCCAGCTCCTTAACTTCTCGTCTCAGTCTTATTGCACAACTTGAAACCACCCTTAGTCGTCAAGAAGATTATTTTTAAAAACTATCATAAGATTTTGAATCATTTACTTATATTTCTGTGTAATAAATTTTATCTGTTTCAATATGATGAATCTCGTTCAACGTTGTTTTCATACTTAAAGGTGTAGCTTCATACTACAATCCTTTTAAAAAATATTTCTTCCTCAGTACACAATCATACTAGATTCTTCTCTATTCAATTCAGTTATATACAATTAGTATATACATGAAAATCACTTTGAAATATATCAGTCCAATCGATAAATAGATTATTCCTAACGGTTTGTATTTACAATGTTATTTACAGATAAAAGTCAATAATATGATAACATTAATTACAATTATTGAACGTTTCAAAACCATTTACAATGGCATTCAAGCACCTTGTAAATAATGAATGTACATTTCCACACCCTATAAGGGTTGGAAAAGGCTTGCTCAGACGATGATTTCTCGGATGATTCGTCTACTACGGGAGTTGGGGGTGGAATATCCGGACTCGAGGCTTTCGTCCAGGGATAGAGACACTTCTTGGTGCGGCTTTTTCGGGTGGCTCTCTTCATTCTCCATCATTAGATGGTACGGATCGGGAAGTCCACTGACGTCGTGATACGGCGATCTGTGAACAAACATTTCTGATTAGAGAACTTATCAAAGCTACTTTACAATTAATTAACTAATGATTAAAGGGAATATAGGGTGAAACCAAGAAATAAATTTAGAACATAAAAATAAGAGAGAACGAAAATTTGTTTTTACTGATGATTTGAAACAAAATCATAAATACCTTTACATAATATAAGTGTGTAACGAACAGAATAGGACAATAGTCCCGATCATGATCCTGAGTCCTGATTGCCAGTCACAACAATTTAGAATAACATTGTTTAGTTCATGAAACTCAGGATATGAGAGCGCAACAAAGATGTGATTTTCATCAAATTCATTTAATGAAAATATTGAGAGTAAATATATTTTGCTAACATCTAGTGGTTATGAATTACAAAAATTCATAACCAATGCGAAAATCTAGCAAGACCTCCTCTACACATGGTAAGTATTAAAAGAGAAAGACAACAAACTTTTTTAAAATTAGTTTTTCTATTTAAACCACATAGTAAAAACTAATTAATTTGCTTTTAATTATTTAAATATTGGATGTGTGCTACTCAATCAGGCGAACAAACATGTTATAACCTGACAGAGTAAATTAGTTTTGTTTGTCTTCTTTCCCCATTTTTTTCTAATTTTACAACCGTAGTTTTATTTTTATAGTTTCATGTGTTAGTCAGACAAAAATCAGGAGGCTTAATAAGATTTAACACGATTAATCTTTGTTAAATTTTTTCTAGCCAAAATGACGGCACATGTCTGCTAAACTGTCTCATCGGTGGACGTACCCATGTGGTGGTCCCGCCGCCTCATCTTGTCGGGAGTGTAGTCCTGGCGTGAGGCGTTGCGGCTGTAGTCGGGGGGAGGCTGAGGTGACCAGGTGGGGGTAGGGGGCGTAGTCGTCCACAGCGCCATAGCCTCCATGGGTCAGTGGGTCATAACCTCCTGAGAACAACACCGTTAAGTTAATTAATAATATTTTCCCCCTTATGTTATGTAAAATCAAACTTGACTCAAAGCAATCTGGGAGTAAAGTTTTATTTTGTGTCCTCTTAGGAGACTAAGCAGTACTTGTTTACAAGGGAGACAAAGTAACCCCTTAAGAATAGTTTTGACAATCTGACAACACAGTGAAGTGAAATGTGGCAACGCTGCAGCTAAAACAGCTGATTATAAACTGGCAACAATTGACATTCTGAGTTTAAATAACCAACAAAAAAGGTAGCATTAGTGAGTAATTATAGACTTTTTAAAAGTTTTTGAAGTATTTTTGATGTATTTCGGTAGGAAAGTTTATTGTCACCCCTACGGCTCGGGGATCACACTTGGAGAGGCATTATGTGTTTTACTCTTTCAATTTACAAATAACAATTTTGGGATTTGTTTAGTACAAAAAAAATTCTTTTCTTTTTATTCTTCAACTTTCATTGAAATTATCATTGTAAAAACATGGAATAACCAAAACTATCTTGTAAATACTCTTTTCTAGGTTTGTTTTCTCAAGTAATAAATTTATGTTGTTTCATCAAATTACCTGTAATGAGAATTGTACGAAACTAAAAAATCTTTGTTTTTTATATAATTAAAACTTTGGAAAAGTGAAGCTAGCTGATGGCTCAGTAAGTAGATTACTTCACCGTGATCTAGACTCAAAGTTATTCAAGTATCTTAATGATACTTACAAGTCCAGTTCAACCTTGCTATTTGAAAGATTGAATTGGAACGGTTTTATTGGCCAGTTATTATCATGAATAAAATAAATTAAATCAAATACAAATACATTATTAATATAATATTAATAAGACCCTACAACATTATAAATAAACGGTATCAGTTAACTGACACATACTTTCTCCCAACAATATATAAAAAGGTGTTAAAAGCTCCAAACATTAATGTCTTGATGACTCAGTCGGATAGCTACCAGCTGAGCAGCGCTCGTTTGACCCTACGCGCGTCTGTGACTTTTAACAACGTACTGCGTTTACCGCTAAACGAAAAATTGAATTTTCTCCGCAACCACTTGACGTAGAGCAATAATTTTAAATACTGGATTATTTAGTTTTTTAAGCTTGATTTAATGGTGATAAGTAAAATTTATTTCGAGACAACAGCTATTTTGAAAATTCAAAAAATTGATTTTTGAAACACTTTTTACTCCATAACTTTTGAACGCGCATTTTCCCGGAGATGCGGGTGGTGTCATTTTATTCACCATTTTAAGCTTAATAAACCACAAAATTTTAATCAAAATCGTTAGAGCCGTTTTTTGAGAAATTTTGATTTTTGACGATTTTGAGGGTTTTTGGGGGTAAACTACCCTTAAAAATAAAAAATTCAAAAAAAATGAAAAAAACGCCTGGAATTATCGTGGGTTTGGACCTACCTACCAAATTTCATCAAAATCGGACCATTGGGGGCATTCTCTAGCTCTGTTTACATCCTGACACACATACACACACACACACACACACACACACAGACATCACTCCGAAAACCACTTTTTTTGACTCAGGGGGAACCAAAATGGATAAATCCACCAACAACTCAAATTCGAAAATTTTGACGAAAACAATACTTTCTCCATATACTATGGTATAGGGGGAGAAAGTAAAATTGGAATTTGGTCATATAAGGCTTCATACTATTTAATAGACCAATCTGACAATAATTAAGCGTTATTATATTATGTGATACGTTTGTTAAAACAATCATTTTATCACTTTTTACAGACAATTTAAATAAATAACTGAGCGAGAAAAACTTAGAGGAAACAGAAATAGTTTATAAGATGAAGTTTAAAAGGTGATTCAGAGAGACAAGTTTCAGAGTTGCTTTGACATTCCTCAGAGTGAAGTGTCCCGTTACGTCAGTCTCTGTGAAGCCTTTGTCCCTTGTGTCTTGCGGTGCCGTGAATGGGACTCTAACACATCTAATTGACTTCTTGAAACCTCTAATCACTTACGGAAGGCTTTAATATCACTAATTACTTTGAAAGCCATTCACTGCACTTAATAGGTTTACGTAAAACATTTTATTGAAGGAGAATCAAATCGATTGACACGAGTGAAGTAACATTAGAATGATTTTTTTAAGAAGCAATAGGGAGGAAATTTTCTAATAGAATTTAAGGGAAATTGATTCTTATTATTTTGGTAGTTTTGAATAATTTCGTTAGTCAGAGGCTGACATTGAGGTCGCTCACCGTAGTGGTTGGCGATGTGGTGGTGGTGGTGCTCGGGGTTGTTGGATGCGTTTGCATTGTTGTTTGCAGCGGCCATCTTCATCTGCCATAGAGAGTCTTGCGAACCACCGTTATTTGAGTTGGAATAACTGTTCTCCATGTAACCCATGTTGACCCCTGCACAAATTACAATGATACTGTAAGACAAGTACGAAGAAAGGGTGGAAATTGTTTTATTCGTGAAAAAAATTCACTAAAATAATTAAATAAATTTAAAAGACACAATTTTATATACTGTCAGTAAATACTTTTAAAATGTGATGAAAAAAATATCACCACAGGTGAAATTACATTTTGGTTCATAGTCATGCATTGAGTTTTAGGTACAGAGGATTTTTTTCTGCAACTCGCCACTCTTTATTTAAATTTTTTTACTCACCTTGACTATAGCCTTTGCTGGCTGTAACATATGGTTGCATAAAATTAAATACTGAGATATTTCTTCAATTGAAAATAATACCCTCGCACGGTAAGTACATACAAAGCTTGGTACTCAAATAAAAGAAAAAAAAGAAAATGATTACCAACAACTGGTTTTATGATGAAAAACAAATAACACAATTTCAATGAGAAGTGAAATGAGTTCAAAACATTTTGTGGACTTTGATAGTAAGTTACTGAAGGAAAAGGCCACAACATTGACATGAGCTAACATTTAAAGGCAGTCGAATTCAGAACATTGTGACAATCGGGGAACATAAAAGAGCATGTAACGCTAACTCTAACAACAACAAAAGCTAATAGCTAACTATAAAATCACACAATCGATACTTATAAATAATCAGACTTAAATTATGATTGTAAACCTCTATTCTAACACTCAATCAAAACGATCTCTAAAAGCGTGTTAAAGATAACAAGAGATCTAATTGAATGGTCTTTGGCAGAGAATCACAAAACTAATACAGCCAAACCAGAAACATCGATAAGGCCAATATTATAAGTACAACCCTGTAAATATCGACTCGGAATAGAATTGACAAACAGACTAGATCTAATTGCACTTATTCTACTTGCAGTCTTATGAACATTACAGCTTAGTGATCTATTAAAGAAAGAAGTCACATATAAAAATAAAAGCTTATGAGATATTGTGGTTTATAAGTAGGATTTACATTCGCCCCCGCTCTGGTTCGCGCCGTGGTATCCGTAGCCATTTTGGCCGGCGTAGACGGCTGTTTTGGCCGGGTCCATGTCCAAAGCTTTGTTCTCCATCCCAGATGAGGGGTAGTAGGGCGGCGGCGGCTGTTGCACGATGCTGGGGTGGACCCCTACAACACATTGTAGCTTTTACACTGTGCACAACACTCCTTTTGCGTTTGCGTTACAGCTAGTATACAGTAAAGGGTGATTAGTTTTAGAAGAAATTATTAGAGGTACTAGTCCAAAAGCATCATAGATCAATATTTAAATAGGCTGGAGCTTACAAAGAAGCTAACAAGAAGTTAAAAATAACATAACAATTTTTTTTAGTTTGTTAAAAATGCTTAGATAACAACTAATTAATTACTACAATAATTTATGATCAACTGAGTACTAACTTAAAATACTATTGATGGCTCTTGTGATTTAGTTATAAATTTTAGAATGATATTATGTAAATTTAACATTGTAATTACCAACAATGATGGATTAGAAAATAATAATTATAATATATATTCTTATTATAATATTGTGAGTTATAAATCTATCTAAAAATAGTATTATTATCATCATTAAACTACCCATAAAACTACCAAAGTTAAAAATTAATTTTTTTATTGTTTTTACATTTTTTTCAAACATTACAAATTCAATACTTTATACAACATTAAAAATATTTAAATGTGCAATTCGTTACTTACGGATCCTTAGCAGCTCTTTATAACAAAAACATTACATTAGAAAAAAATATTGGGCCTTTTTCTTAGGAAATATTAAAATAATTTCTTTAGGATTTCAAGAGCAAATTTCTCAATAACTTCTAAGCTACCAAATATTAAAAATATATTATTAATCCGAATAGTCATGAAATTTTAAACACATTAGGAAGATGGTGCCAGGGGAACTTACGTGGTGGTTTCCATCTCGTAGTCTTTGCCTGTGCCTTTCTTGGCGGGAACTTTGCGGGCAGCGGACAGTAGACGAACATGAGGCCGATGAACAGAACGAAGACAACGCAAGATACGATGATTGCCACGAGAGTGGGAGTGGTCAGTGTGGCTGCTTCCTTGATGTAGGCTGCGCCAACTGGAGGAGCAAAGAAAATAAATTAAAGTAACGATATGCGAGATTATTACACATCTGAATACAGTAGAATCAAATAATCAGAATAATCGGGACCAAACCCTACTTGGTTAAGTGAATTTTTATAATATATAGGCAGTTTTCATAAATAATGTGTAACTCATTTACTTCTGCGGTTTCCTTGAATGACCATGTATGATTTGAATGACCTTGTATGATCTCGACACTCAATGGTGGCTGGACATCAGAAAGTGTTAGCTGGTGACGGGGCACTGACATTGTAATAAAGTGCCAAAGAAAATCAGCTGCGATTTCAATGGCATTGTCAGGATGGCCTACATCACGTGTTAACAATCGGGATTTCCCAGGTTCTATTCAAAGCAAGAAAAGGTTTTTTTACAAAATATGTTTGGAATGGGCAAATTTTTTTAATAGTGACGTTTGAAAGTCACACAACATTCATCCTGAGCTTACAACAATTAATCAGCTTAAGTAGAAAAAATTTTAATCATTTTTATTTTTAAAACAAAAATTTTCAACTTTTTGATTAGGTCCTAGTTAACTTTCAACGAACAAATAAAATTATTTTTGTTCAACACCCTTTTAATAATTTACCACTGATTTTAAAAGAGACAAAAATTTCTCAATTGGGCCAAAATTTTTGTCATATGAATTGGAATTAGGTCCTAGTTAACTTTCAACGAACAAATAAAATTATTTTTGTTTAACACCCTTTAATAATTTACCACTGATTTTAAAAGAGACAAAAATTTCTCAATTGGGCCAAAATTTTTGTCATATGAATTGGAATGAAAATATTTAAAAATTGACGCCATAGATATAAAAATTTAAACAGTAATACTGTTTTCAAATCTAACTTGCACTTAGAGGGTAAAATTACGAAAGAGAAACAAATCTAGGTTTACAGTTCCTCGGAAGCAGGGCAGAGACATTTTTCCATACCATAAAGTCTCGTTGGTAGGTCATAAAATGTCCCACATCCATTCTCAGCATCTCATCAATTGCGTGTACCCAATGAACATAAACTGTACGGCTGGTTAATTTTACGACCTCGTCTTATAGCTTCTATGTGTTACTGCAGTCTTTAAAGCACAATATAACTTTGTTAGATTTTATATATACGGATACTATTTATAAATGTATTAAAAAAAACATATTATCAATATTTGAATTTTTAAATAATACGTGGTTTAATAATTTGTGTTCAGATTTTAGGTATTTTTAAAAATATTTATTATAATAGTATTTATATCAATTTAGAATAAAGGGAAAATACATGTCGGATTCAATGAGACACAATAAAAATATGAACAATAAATAAACAATAATTGTAACTGACTCTGTTAACATTTCTGTTACTGTGACTGACTCTCTCCAACTTAACATTTTTCTACTATTAAATGGTCTGTAAATTGAAATAACACTTACTCTCGGCTTCAACGTAATCTCCGCAAGCCTGCAGGTTGTTCTCGAGACAAAGTTTGACTCTAACTCTGACGGCATCCTCCTTGACTACTGGCAGCACATTGTCGTCTTCGTCAATCTGTTAAATACAATAAGAGATTTAACTTATTGAGTCACTGTTTACTCGTTAGCAGATTTACTCAAAGAAAATACACATACTTAATGGTCTTTTTTTTAGAAACAAAACAAGTGTTAGTGGGTATTTATACTGCAAAGGAAACCAAATTGTTTTATAAAATAAGGTATACCAAATAAGATTATATTTCAGTATCAAACATTCTTGATAACGTACAAAAGTAATTTGAATTAGGCCTACTTTAATTTTGAGCCAGGTAAATCTTGGCGGCTAAGTGGTGTTGGTTGGTTGTAAGTGGTGGTAGTAGTAAAAATTCTTGGCGGC
>JAQYXR010000234.1:0-98632 GCA_030545055.2 Neoaliturus tenellus
TATGTGAAACCATTTTTGAATGCTGTATGGTGGAGTATTATAATATCTTACCAGGTAAAAAATCAAAATTAATTTTAATTGGATGTTACAGAAACCCTATTAAAAAGTACGAACCACAGTTTATAGAGAAATTAAATATTTTATTGGAGACAGTGAATTCTAGATATGATAACATTGTTTTTATGGGTGACATAAATATTGATATGTTAGACTATAGTAATTTAAACAGAAATAGGCTTAGTAGTGTAATTGTTTCTAATGGCCTGAGTTCTATCATAAATTTTCCAACTCGCATCACTGAGACAACTGAAAGTACAATAGACAATATTTTTACAAATCTAGATAAGCAAACTTATAAAGTAACAGGAGTAAATACACAGCTTTCTGATCATGACGGGCAGCTTTTACAAATCTTAAAAAGTGAACCATGTACATCAAATTCGGTTTATTTTGAATATTGTAGAAAGTTCTCTGAAACTAGCATCAATAATTTCATTGAAGCCCTAAAATCTGAAACCTGGATCCAATTGTACATGGCTCCAGTGGTCTCTAAATATGACATCTTTTATGAAACTTTCATGTATTATTTTAATCAGTCTTTTCCAAAACAGCTGAAGAGACATTATTCTAATAAAAAATGGTTTCCTAATGAACTCAAACATGAGAAACAAAAAATTATTAACTATAGCAAACTAGCCAGAGAAACAAAAAGCAAAACTATACACAAAAAAGTTAGAATAGAAAATAAGAATTTTAAGAAAAGGGTTAATACCATGAAAAAACAGTATTATAAACAGAAGATTGCTAGATCTTCAAATATCAACAGAACCTGTTGGAATATTGTAAATTATGAAACTGGGAAAAATAACTTAAAATTTCAAAATATTGATTTAAAAATTAATAACTGTATAATTTCTGATCCTCAAGTTGTAAGTAATGCCCTCAATGACTATTTAACCGATGTAGTTGATAGTACTGTTATTCCGAATATAGACTTGTCGGGGGAAAATAGTGTTAGTAACAACCTTAATGATTGTTTAAATAATTTAGTTGATGGTACTGTTAATCTGAATATGGACTTGTCAGGAAAAATTAGTGAATTTACTTTAGAAAACAATTTGTGTAAGATTTTCAGACTTAAGGCTGTTGACGAGAAAGAAGTAATTAGTATAATATGTAACTTGAAAAACTCATATAGCACTGGGTACGATGAGATACCTGTGTCACTCCTGAAAAAGTCTTGTAAACATTTATCAAAGCCTTTAGCTCACATTATAAACTCCTCCTTTTTATCCGGGATTTTTCCAGATAAGTTAAAGATATCAAAATTAAAACCGTTATTTAAAAATGGAAGCAAATCTGAAGTAAAAAATTATCGCCCTATAGCCCTTCTTCCCACACTATCCAAAATATTTGAAAAGGCAATGTATAATCAACTTGTAGATTATTTAGAAAACCACAACCTTTTAGAAAATTGCCAGCACGGTTTCAGGTGTGGAAGATCAGTTTTAACTGCAGCTACTGAATTCACAGAATCTGTAAAGTTATTGGCATATTCATGGATATTACTAAAGCTTTTGACTCTCTGAATCATGACAAACTCTTATCCGTTTTATTTAATCTTGGCATTCGTAAAAATACTCTTAAATGGTTCAAAACTTATCTGTGCAACAGGCAACAATTTGTAGAAGTAGTGTACTTAAATAAAAACAAAATGAAAATACCTTATCAATCTCAAATTAGAACAATAAAGCATGGAGTGCCATAGGGGTCCATCTTGGGCCCTCTACTATATATTTGCTATACAGGTAATTTTCCAAAATTGTCTAATAATAGCCAACTTTATATCTATGCAGACGATGTCAATTTAAAACTCTCTGGATACTCAGAAAATGAGTTAGAAACCAATTCTAAAACTGACTTGGATTTATTAACTAATTATTTTAATAATAAACAGCTTTTACTTAATCCAGTTAAAACCAAATTCATTACATTCGAGACACGGCAAACTAAAATGCACATTAATCCAAAGATTGAAATTAACAAGAAAGTTATAAGTGTAGTGGATCATATCAAGTTTTTAGGGTTGGAAATTGATAAAAACCTGTCTTGGAATTCACATGCTGAAACAGTGATCTCTAAAATATCTTCCGGAATTTTTGCATTGTCTAGATTAAAAAAATTCCTGGATCTCGATTCTTTGAAAAACGTCTACTTTGCATACATCCACTCAATAATATGTTTTGGAATATCATTATATGGATCCACAATCTAAAAGTAACCTTGACACAATTTTAAAACTACAGAAGAAAGCCATTCGTATAATTTTAAATCTTAAACCAAGAGTTTCAGTAAAGGAACATTTTGTGTCTCTAAATATAATGACCGTATATGGAATTTATATATTTGAAACCATTTTATCATTGGAAAAAAAATCAAACGATTTAAAATTTGTTGGGGACAACCACAACTATAACACCAGAAACAGAGGAGAAATAGCTCTTGAATCCCACAGGTTAGAACTATTTACAAAAAAACCCACACATATTGGTTCAAAATTTTACAATAAAATTCCAAAAAATATACAATCTGCAAATAGCCAATCTGAGTTTAAGAAAAAATTAAAAAAATTTCTTGTCAGCAAGGCCTTATATTCCTTTGAAGAATTTGATTAAAGGCAGTTCTTAATTATTTATTATTAACCATAACTGTATAGAACTTTCTTTTCCTCTTTTTTATTTTTTATTTAGAAGTAAGACAACTTTTGACACCATTCATTTATGCTGTATATGTATATAAATTGAATAAAGATGTTTTGAATTGAATTGAATTGAATTGAAGAGTCAATGGATAATTTGAGTAACTTTGAAGAGCCATTGTGATGTCCCGGCTCACACTCAGTGGAGAAGGGGGGTCGGCAAGGTGAATGTAGTGACCAGAAGTGACATTTACCCACTACTAATGCTCCTTACTGTGGGGTTTGGCCTCGGCAGAACGTCTTTTATTTTTTTTAAGGGCGCCACCTCGTTGCGGGTAAATCTTCAGCGGGGACACAAACGCGGAAATTGTCCGTCCCAATGAGATCTCACACCCCACCACTAAGGCAGACAATGACAAAATAAACAAAGTAACCTTTCTTGCATGGACTACATTAAATTCTTTTTCGTTACCTATTTCAGCTTAAAACCCTCAGATTCATAAAAGAATTCCCCAGTACATGTAAAATCCAAGTTTAAGATCACCAGAGTATGAAATGCATTGATATATTAACCAAAAAAATACCTTAGAATCCAGTATAAGATTAAATACCTGGTCTCAATTACTTGTGATCTAGAAAAGTAAATTAATCTGGGCTATAGAAAAAGAAAAAATTATTTCAAAGTAACTAGTTCGTTTAATAAATTCTTTGGTTTCAAAACTGAACAGAACAAGTAGCAAGATAATTAGTATTTTCAGACAAAACTACTTTCTAAATCAGATATCTGAATTACTTATCTCAATGATCAATTCTTTCAACAAAGTAAATACCAGATATAAATTCGGCAAAATTAACTTATATGACCCTTAACCTAAACACAAAATTGAAATGGGTGGCAGTAGTGTCAAATTGTTGGTGCTGGCTCAGTTCAAGGTCACCTGAGGGATGACGTCATCGAGGTCAATGACCTCACCGATGACGTCATCGATGACGTCATCGATTGCGTCATCGATGACGTCATCACCAATGACGTCATTTCTATGACGTCACACCCATGACGTCACAGAAACGACGTGCTGATGACGTCATCACCCCTTACGTCATCAAAATGACGTCACCGACGCCACTGAGGTCAAGGTCACGCCGAAACTTAAAATTTTTTGGCACTTTTGCCGTTTCTCGCACTACGCTCCGAGTTTCAGTCAGAGTCCCCGCGACCTTGACCACTTGGAGCGAATTTTCGACGAGAAACGGCAAAAATGCCAAGTTAAACTCGAGTTTCTGACATGACCCTGCCTAAATGGGCAATCGGTTATCCCTCAGGTGACCTTGAACCAGCACAACACCAACAATTTGATATTACTGTGACCTTGAAAACCTAACAACGGAGCGCCGACACCGATGCGCACCCCACGACAGCCACCGAGTTACTGACTGCCAGGCTCTGTGTACTCTAGGTATATGGGGAAGTGGAGGGGGAAATCTCAAGGTCATCCAAATGGAGTTTTAAAAAAGTTGAAGAGTAGAAAGACTACTCTTGTGCTTCCTGGGCGACCTCATCAACCTCTAATGGATCTGTAAACCAATCCGATCTGTAGCGGCAGGAGTCCAGAAAACAGGTGCACCACCCATCAGGTTGTCCGTAGCATTTCCGACAATTGGTAAGATTGGAGAAGTGAAATTTAATACACCGCTGCGGACAACAAGTATAAAAGTATTTGGATTTGTAGATTTTGAAAGTTTGTAGTACCGGCGGTGGCAGCTGTTGGTTCTTGCATCTACACCTGCAACATCCGAAGCATTCACATTGCCGGCAGGCCAGCCCATCCACTTGCCACTTTGGTAAGAGGAAACACTTATCCTCACAGCAATAGGTTGTCCCCGTCTCTTCCTCCCAACGCTTCTTTGCACAATATGTGACGCCTTGTATCTCCAAACACCTATGCTCGCAACATGAGATGCGCTTACTTTCCATAGTTGATGTTGCTTTGACGAGGGAGCACGATGAAGTGATGCTGTGGTCAGTGGGAATGGGGTTTATATAAACTAAGGTGAGTGGAGGGGGAAAGGTCAAGGTCATCCAAATGGAGTTTTAAAAAAGAAAAGAGTAGAAAGACTACTCTTGTGTATCTATAGCGATTTCATTGATAGTGAGTGCTTCTGTATGCCAAGTTGATCTGTACTGACAGGCTCCTAAATAATGTTTGCAAAAACCTGCAAAATGATTGTTGCACAATTTGCAGCCAGTTAGCTGTTTTAATGTGAATTCAATGCAACGTTCAGGGCAACAAGTGTACTTATGCCCTCTCATCTGGTACACATGGAATGTCTTCAACTCCGGTTTCGGCTTCTTCCAAGACTTGCACTTACACATGCATTGACCAAAAGCTTCACATTTTCTACACGCCAGGCCATCCGCAACATCAATGTCATTCGGCCATGAAAAACATTTCCGTTCGCAACAGTAGTTGAGTTGACTCTCCATGTTGCTGTGGTGAAGGTGCGCGATGAAATGATGCTGCAGTCATTGAGAGTGCACCTTAAATAAACTCAGTGGAGGGGGAAAGGTCAAGGCCATCCAAACGGAGTTTTAAAAAAGATAACTAGTCGTCCTCCTCCTCCTCCTCATCCGTTGTACTTAGAGAGCTGTCAGACGAAGAGCCCCGTGCAGGTGCTCCCCAGATGAAAAACAAATCAATTTTAAAACGAAGACCAGGATCTTGCATCATCAATTCCTTTAATTTGTCACATACTAAGTCGACCTTGTGTAAGGTGTCAACAACAAGCTTCCAATTCGTTGGTTCAATATAACTTGTAGTAGAGTCTGCCTCGCTGATAACCACATCCTCCGGCCGTATTGGAGTGTAAAGATGTGTAAAGTTCTTTGGCTGTAGCTGAGGTTCAGGCTGGCTGGAAGTGGAAGGTTGAGTGTGGACCCCTGTCGCATCGAAATCCATAGTCATTCTACATTCAATGTTGGGGTTTTCGTTTAATACATACACCAATTTCTCATGCAACATATCCACTTCTGCCGAGTCTTGCAGATGAACATTCCAGGAAAATGGCCATTCTTCATCCGTAGTAGAGTCAACTCGAGAAAGAGTGCTGTCCGCCATGATAGCTAAGCAAGGAATGATGTGAGCTACAGACTGTGGTAACAGTATTGAAAAGTAGAGGGGGTAAACCAAAAGTACGTGGAGGGGGTATTTTCAAGGTCATTTAATTTGGGTTTTAAAAAAAGGAAATAGTGGAGGGGGAATTCTCAAGGTCATCCAATTTAGGTTTTAAAAAAAAGGAATGAAGCTTACTCCTCTTCAGCCTCGTTGTCCCCTGCATCTTCATCAGCCTCATCTTCATCGACGTCAGACTCGCCGTAAGGATAGATCGGGGACATGGGCGAATATTGTGGAGATTGTTGACCGTTGTTGTCGTCCCCTTGCATTCTAACTTGGGACCAATCATAATTTAAATTCATTTGTATTATGATCCCAGGGTTGTCCCGCAGTATTTCCTTCATACGTTCGCAAATTGACTCCAAATAGTGTACACTATCGATCGACAGTGTCCAACCCGTACTTGTACCGACATCAGTAGTGGAGTCAGCTTGGCTGATGGTGTTGTTGTCTGCCATGGTTGCTTGTCGGACAAGGAATGACGGTTGTAGAGATGTTCGATATTTTTGTTTCGGTGACAAAGTCACCGATATTGCTCTGTCACCGATATATCGGTGACAAGGCACTCGAGCAATCGGTGACAGCAAATTCAGTGACAGGCGCAGAACACCACCGCGCAGGCACCCAATACGTTGCTACACAACGTCACCGGTCGCCGCGCCGGTCACCGATTGGCCGACTCGTGGTCACGAGGCTGCCTTCGCCTTTGCTTCGGGCCACTTCGCAATGGTTCGGGTGGAATCGGGCACTAGCACGTTGGCTCTGTCACTGATCTCCCAGCAACAGCGCCAGGCCCAGGTCGCTGTCACCGATCGATATACTGTAGAACTTTTGGATTCAGTGACACAAAATATCGGCGACAAAGCGGCCAATCAGAGGGCGCGATCTGATGGCTTCGCTGGAGCCGTTAGCGTTACGATATTTACAACACTGGTTAAGGGTCGCATCGTAATGGAATCCGAAATCATATAGACTCGAAAATCGCTAACGTCGTGTATCTCTTTAACAGTAATTTGTTACTCAGATAATTTTGTAACTTGTCACCGAAATAAAAATATCGAAAATTCATTTGCTCAGTGGCGCGACTGCCGCAGCCGCGGTATCTGGTTCTCCCCACCACTCGCGGCTCTGTCACCGATTTTCCTGTCACCGATTAAAGTCACCGATATTTCCTTGTCACTGGAACTGAAGTCACCGATATTTGAAAGTCACTGGATCGCACATCTCTAGACGGTTGATGTGATGCTCATGCAGGAACATGGTGAAGTGGTGGGGGGTGTGGTGGAGTAGTGGGGGAATTTTCAAGGTCATCCAAACGGAGTTTTTAAAAAAAGGAAAACTTACAAAGTAACATTGAAACTTTCCAATTGATGGTGGCGAGCGTTTTCTTCTGCAACCTTGCCGACACATGTGACTATGCCGTACAGTATGAAAAGTACAACCATAATAAGGCCGAACAATAAAAGATAGCCGTTGACTATCATGATATTTTCTGAGTGGATCTGTTTTCTTCTTATCGCCCTCTCCTGCATCCTCTTCTCCAACTCGTGGACGAAGTCACAACATGCGTGAGGACATCTTTCATCTGTTGGTAGGTTTGCCATTGTTGATGTTGTCGGTGTGGCTGTTGAAGATGGAATGAGGTTTCCAATTGCGATGTGCCATGTACACCAATAGTCAAGTGGTGGGGGTAACGAAGCAGTGGAGGGGGAAGTTTCAAGGTCATCCAAATTGTGTTTTAAAAAAACCTATCTTGTTACTGAGCTTATATGTCAGTAACAAGATAGGTGTTTTTGCTCTTTTACTTCTTTAATATAATGAAAAAATATACATATTCTACAATGGTTAGGACAAGAAATACAACTGCTAGTCAGCTGAAGTAGTCCAAGTTGTCTGGCTCGGTCTTCATGGACGCTGGTGAGGAAGCCGTCGAGGAGTGTCCAGGCTCTTCCTTTGACTGCCGGGTGTTCCGTATATTGCAAGCGTAAACTTGCACATTTATACGGTAGCCTCGTGCCACCATCAGCTGCAACTCCTTGTATAAGTCGTTTAGCTCCTGCTGAGTCTTGATGCTCACCTCCTCGTAACTTGCGCAACTAACGTTCAGAGACATCTTGATGTTGCTAGGTTGGCTGCTGGAGTAGAAATGAAGCCGAGGCACAGCGCTTGGAGGTACATGAAAAAGTGGTGGGGGTAATAGTGGTGGGGGTATAGAAAATCCAATTAAACAGTTCTAAACTTTTTCCATCGATACAATGGAATGGAACAAATAGCGCAGGTGTCCTTGTAATTTTCAAATCGAAACAGTGGCGCTAGAAATCCGAATTGTTTTATACCACCATCCTGTACGAATCGCCGAAGGTCTCTGACGGCGGCCTCGCCACAAGGCCTACAAAACTTTTCCCCGTCGTGGAACTTATACCAGGAGTATTCCGAATACCCTGTATTTTCCCTCCTGTAGCGTTTGACATCTTCTTTTATTGTTAGTGGGATATTGTCTTGTAAACATGTTGAGAACAAGTCCTTGTGAGTTATAACTCGTTGTATGCAAAGCTCGTACAAGGTGCTCATCGTTTGCTAGTTGGCAACAGACTGACCGTTTTTCGCATCCAAGCAGGTTTGAATCCTAGTGCGGTAGTGGGGGTAATTACAGTAGTGGGGGTAATTGTGAAATGCAAAGGTCAAAGGTCAAGGTCACCCGCGAAGTTTAAAAAAAAAATGCAACATATCAATACGTGAAGTCTGTCACATATTGATATGTTGCATTTTTTGTTTTTTTTTTTTATTTTTTTTTTGTCTTTTATGATTCGTTTATTTATAAAACATTACAACAACAACATATGTACAACATTAAAACTTAAATCTAACACTGCTGCTTGTCAGCGATGTGGATGGTCAACTCTGTAGAATTGCTACCCGTGCAGCCGTGGGACACCAGGTATAGACACCCGGGTTGAATAGAGCGAAGATCCTCGTTTTGTAGAAGATGGACGAATCTCTTGGGCAGGTACACCTGGAACTTTGGTTCATCCCCCGGAGTAAACGGTGCCTCGCTGAGACTGCAGCAGATGGCCTCCCCAACTGTAGTCTCCATCTTCTTCATAGCATGGATTATGTAGTGCTTCTCGTCTTTTAGTTCCGAGCACTTCTTTACAGGTAATATTGTTGACTTGGAGTGAGCATTGAACTGCTCGACCAAAGTCTGAAGGAACTGGTGAGATGCCATGATCAGGTTACAGATCGTCTTCTTGCTCGGAGATGTTGTCGTCTCGGAATCTCGAGTAATACTCATGCCAGGTCCCTGTCTGCTCCCCACTTATATACTCTCCGTTACCCCCACCACTCCCCAATTCCCCACTTTGAAGGTAAGAGGCGAGTTTATAGGCATTTTTCAAAGCGCAATGTCTATCTTTATCATGTTCTGGGCTTTTTGTACAAATACATATGGTTTCCAGCATGTATTGATAATTCTTATCCAATTCCACATCATTAACCGGAACATGAGTAAATCCTTCGATCCATCTTTTCTTTTCCAGCCCCTTTGTGTAAATATTGGTAAACTTGTCTGAAAAGTGATGCATAATGTGATACAAGTCCGTGTAACTTGTAAAACCATCATACCAATCGATATGATGGAAGTGTTTTGAAATCCATCTGTTGGTAGTAGCGGCTTTACTAGTTAAAGACGAATAAGAACATGGTGGTTTAAATAAAAACGAATAAGGAACACTTGTATTCATGTCCAAAAACACAAGTTCTTTTATAATGAATCTATCATCATTACCACGAAACGCTTGAAACTCAATAATACCAGGCTTGGACTTTACTTGTTGTTCTTCTCCCTTGTCCATTTTGAAGGTCACACGTCTGCTCATTACGAAGTCAGGAGGTCAACTGATTTCCACACCACGGTAGGTACTACTTTTATACCAGGCCGTACAGTTGTTGGCGCGTTGGTGTATATTTAACGTGGGCACCGTCCCCAATAGGCCTAACCCCACAAAATGTTGGTTATTGTTTTAAAAACTAACCATTGTCATTTAAGTTTCCATCTTTATATTTTCCTTATTTTCATTTTCATCACTAACACTTGATTCTTCTCCTCCATCTTCCTCTTCTTCCTGTTTTACTGATTTCTTATGTAGTTGAGCGTACTTTTCCAATTGTCTCCACATCTGTACTTCATGAGGAACTCTATTAAATATAGAAGTATCCACAGGTCCGTATAATATAGGTGCGTCCGGTTGTTTGTCCAAAGTGTCTTCCAGATAATCTTTAATAATCGAACTTGAAAACACCAGTTGTCTCAAGTATCTTGTTATAGGTTCAGTAGCACAAGTTAAAATGAAAAACTCCTCTCGATTAAGTTGAATTTTGTTATCATGTCTTGTTGTGTCTCTAAACCGTAGCTGATGATCACCACGTTGTTTAATGATATCAATTTCCACATTTGAATCCAAAAGTCCTACTCTTGTCTTTCTTCCAAACATGTTACTACTTAAATAGCATTCTAGTAGATGCAAATGTTTCATAAACGATTCCCAAGCACTGTCCGTAAACAAAATCATTTTGGGTCCATGAGTTAAAATTACAGTAGGGGAATAATCTGTAGATTTCATAACACCGATTAAAACACTTTTATCCAAACTGGAAGAGATTGGGTAAAATATTCGCAAAAATACCTCACTCAATATGTTTGGAGAAATATTATCTTCAATATCCCTTTTTCTCTTTTGTATAGTCTTTCTTCTTTTACCTTTTTCTTCAACATTATTACTGGCGTGAAGTTGTCCGCAAACGTTTTGTTCACCTCCTTCCTGGTGACCTTGAGGATCTAAAAACTCAGATATCTCCTTCTCAATATCTACCACATTTTCAGGTGTACCACTAGGAGAAGCCATATTGAATACGATGCTACCCATACAACAGTAGGCAACAAACTGATGAGGAGCGGTCTGTACGCTCTGCTTTTATACTCGCGGAATGAAACAAAACCGGTTCTTACAATACATTTTTAACAATTCCAGTTAAAGGTGTGTATGTTACGATTTTATCATGTAGAATTAAACAGTATGCAGTTGTATTAGCCGGTATAGCATCGTTGAATTCCATTTCTATTTTTATATCCACACTTGAAGACTTTACTGATTCATTTTGTTTAGAACAATCGATTACAACTATTGGGTAGGCATCGAAATATTTGTCAGGTGGTAATAAAGGTGTATTTGTTTTACCGTAATATGAACTTTGGAATCTCGCGTACATATCGTACAATATACTGTATTTCTTCTTAGTGAATGACACATTTAAATTGTCGTATGGAAAGAATTGTGAATTTAAATAAACTTTAATATTTTTCAAGTCACAATGATCAAATTGTCCTGCATGTTTAGTAATGGCGTCTCTTCTACCTGTTTGTAAACCAAATATAATATACCTGGCTCGTTCTACATAATTCGATGTTTTAACAGTCCAAGTGTGTCGATCCGTAGTAGGTAAACTGGGATGCTCATGAAATTCCCAACTTCTAAATGGAATAACAATATCACGATCGGCTTTTAATTTTCTTAAAAGTAGCATTCTATGCTCGTCAGCCAATTTAACATGTGGAACTCTCCATACAATTTTGTCTAATTTTAATTTCCATTCTAAAGTCGCATCTGTAGTAGCATCTGCAGCTTTAATAATGTCTTTATCGTTAGAAGATCTCAACAAAACTAATTCTTGTTTAACGTTTAATATTATTTTCCTATAATCTTCAGCAAAACCAAGCAGCAAACGTAATGGAATATGAAAATCAAAATATCCATTTGGATTTGGAGTGATCGTGTCAATCGTAGGTAATACCCATCCGGCAGGTTTAAGTAAATTGGTTTCATTGGGTGTTATAGATGTTAATCCTTTTAAAGTTGTCGTAATACCTACTTTTTTAGTGGAATCAACTGTTACACCTGATATTTCATATCTAATTTCATCAAATAGGAAAGCCATAGGATTATTTATAAATGGAACTGTTGTACCAACAGTAGTACCGTCCTTTTTAGTAACTTGTCCTTCAATATACAAGTAACTTTCACATGGTAGTGTGTAAATGTCTTGATTTTGTATGGGAATACGAATTTCATCGTTATTGTTTAATTTCGATGAAGTGTAAGGGTTGTGGGTGTGATATTCTTTTTCCCATAGGGTTTCGTCGAATGTTGGACCCTGCGCTATATCCAGTATATCCATACTCGGTTAATTTTAATCCAATTCTCTCTAAGAAACGAATGTTCTCGCGTGTTAACTCCTCCACAGCTGAAGAGCTACTAATGCGGTTTCCCGTAGGTTGTTCGCTTTTAAATGTTAAACCCATGGTTTTGTATTAAAGTGTCGATTTTAAATGTAATCTAATCGTAATAGGCTCTTCTCTGAAGTCTACCAAGTTACCGTCTTGATCCAATACGCTCAACACGATGTCTGAAATGAAAGTGGTGTTCAACGGTAGATATACCAGGTTTTGTGGCTTTTCAACAATTTTAAATCCAGGTGGTACACTTGGGTAAAAAGTATGTATGATGTGGGTGTTAGCCCCATCCCTGTAAGCACCTTGTATAATGTTACAAGTTATGTCTATACTATTGACTTTTAATATTGTTACTGTTTTCTTACCGGAATGTGTTACATCTGGTTCTAAAACAGGCTCATCGTTGGAAAATCCTAATAAATCACCAATTGAGTTTGGTTGAGTGAAATCTATATAATATTTGGAAGTAATTTCAGCTTTCATCGTATTATTATTACCTTTTAATGTTATATTGTCTTTTCCCATTTTAGTTTGCAAAAATTCATTTATATGATCAATTTCATAAGAACCTGTGGGTAACCTGCACTCTTGTAAGTCTGTAAATTTTCCACTGGCATCCTTTCCCTTATAATAATGCAATACGTTATTTTTACCTTCCGTAACATTGGGGATAGAGTTGTAAGTTGTAAAATCCAATAGTGCCGCCTCCCAAAACCTTCCTTTTTGCAAGCGTAACGCTGGAAAAAGGATACTTCGTAAAGTGGACGATTTTCCTGTTAATGATACCGTATAGGAAGACATCTCAATAGTGACTGATACTTTTAGCTAGAAATTCCAAACATAAATGGCCGCATATTGAAGTATTATCAGGTTGTTCTCTTTTATAGTTATAATATATGTTTTTAGCAGATTTAAAGTAATTTTGAAGTTCTTTTGGTGGTGGCAAATTACCGAAACTATCAAAATAATATACATTGTTATTTAGTTTCTTATAACAAACCCAATGGGTGCCAGGCCCTTCAGTATTATCCAAATTTACAATTCCAGTCTCATTTTGCCACATTTTCTTTGGTAAACTGTCTTTCATAAACACACCGCGGAAAAATGGTATTTTTAAACAGGAAATATATTTAAATAATTCAATATTGGTTAATGCTTTATGTGGTATGACCAATTGATTTCTTTCATTTAATATGCACGATAAGGTCTTAGGTAAAGACCTGCCCCGTTTTTTACCATTGACCACACGGTGGGCTTCTTCCTGCCTTTTCTTGTAGATCGTCGTCTTCTTTTTATATTTCCTCCATGTTTTCTTGTGGTTGACCTCCTTTTTACTCTCCTTCTCCTCCTTCTTCCACCTCCTACTGCTGTTTTAGCCTTCATACCTGCTGTTACTGCTAAAGCTGCTGCTTTTTCTGCTATGCTAGCGTCACTTGATTTTACTCGTTGCCAAGCTATGTCCGCAAGCTTTTTGTCAGCTCTTGATCTATTTTTTGAATCGGCAAACGTGGAATATGCGATATCGTGTTCTTTACAAGCCTGATCTAACTTATTTATGCCAGGATCGCCTCTTTCCAGTCGTTTTTTCAATTTAGTTCCTGGTCCGCAATACTGATAACCTCCCGGTATATGAAATTCGTATGGTAATGCGTCTATTGCTCTATTTACTATGGATCCTACTGGAATTCGTTTTAAAGCTTTACTTAACAGAGAAACCGCTGTAGATGTGATCCCACTTCCTTTCCTCGCAATGTCCCGATTTGGACTGATATACCGAAATGTCATTAATGTCTTTTATAATTGCAATTCGCAACATATGTGTTTCCTCTATGAGGAGTTAAACATAAATGAAGTTGTTTGTTAAGATATTCAAGTTATATATCAAAAGTACCCCAATTAGCAATGTTAGAAGTTCTAAATTTTATAGTTTTAGGGTTATAAAAGTATTTATTAACAATTTCCTGTTTTATCCATCTTCCTCTCAAGTTTTCATCAAGCGAAGTATATGTTTTATCTGCAATATAATTGTGCATATCAAATAATAAATTACCTATTACTTTTACAAGGAAATTAACAGTTACAGCATGATCTGCATGATCAGGGTCTTTAAGCTCTGTTATACGTTTATTATTACAAGTATACACTTTATTATCCATTTGTGATAATGTGATAGCCTGTCCTACAGTTGCAGCATCATTTGCTTCTCTTCCTTGCGCCATGTTTGTTAATTTTTTATTACTACATATAAAAAACTTATGGTAATTATTTGGATCTAGATGTACTGTTTGTCCTAAGGCAGCCGCGTCTCTATCTGCATGACCCCATGACACATTTGATAACCTTCCATGCATGCAATCCCAATAAGCGTTTTTGTATGTCAATAAATGAAATTTTTCATTACCTTGAATAAAGTCATCCCCTTGCTTTGATAATACTTCATCTCGTTTTGCAAATCCAGTTGTTTCTTGTTTTAAAGTCTTTCATTTGACCCACTGTTGCACCATCAGATGGTGCTGAACCATCTTTTACATTCGCCAAACAATTGCCAAGACAATCGATAACTCCCACATCACGTATGACACAATGATCTTTTATATATTTGAGATTTACAGCATCATTTTCATTTTTTGGATAACCTATATCGTTAATAACAAATTTATAAAAAGAAAATCCATCTTTTGTCTTTTCAGGTATCAAAGAATGTAAATAGCGTCTATTTACGCTGTCTTTTGCATCTTTAGGGTCATCTACGTTGGATATACGTTTATTGTTGGCACTATACGTTTTCCCATTGAATTTTAACGTATTTTTTAATTCAGATGACAAATAACCTTTGTTTATCGCATCACCGTTTTGATTTGGTTTACCAACGTTGATAATTCTATGATCTTCTGCGTCATATGTGTTATTTTGTAGTTTTAATGTTGGCGATATCTTTTCCTTTAATATTTTTAAGTTTATTGCATCGTTTTCATCCGAAGGATCTTTTATGTTTTTTAACCTTTTATTACTCATATCATAATCTCCATCAGGTGTTTGTGGTAAACCAGCACTTCTTTTTAAACTATTGGCATAATATAACCCATCCGAGGAGTAACGTCCGAACTTGTCGACACTCATGGTGCAACTGAATAGTATTCTAGGGAGTAACGCATTTTTATGAGATTACCCCACGGTTTCGGAGTTCATCCACTAAAGCTACCCATTCGTTTTCCAATCCAGTATGACCCGCTTCTTTAGCTTCATGTATTAGTTTCATTCTATCCACCAATTTATTGATATTATTGTAATAAATCACATTTGTGTTATATAGTTTCTTCATTAAACCTGTACCCGTAACGGACTTACTTCTTTTTCTTCGTTCCTGAGCACTTACATCCAAAGTGGATGCCATAAATCTTCGTTTTACAGGTTTTCTTTGTGTTAACGGCATTGTTTGTCTTCTAGTTGGTATTAACTTGGATACAAATTCTTTATATTTTAAAGACTTAGATCTAAAAGGAGGCTGGTCAGGTAAATACTTTCTCCTATATGCATTTGTCTGTTCCAAAATATTTTTATATGCTTCCATGTCTTTTTCTTTCACTACCGATAATGAAGGCTTATTTTCAAATAATAATTCAAATAATCCTTTTGTGCCCTTATACCTTTGATCACCAATGACAATATTATCATGTTCGTCAACGTTTAACGGGCTATTACCTATCATTAAACCGTCTTCTGTTAATCTCGCTCCATAACTATGGTAATTCTTATTAGGAATTGTTCCGAGTAACATTTTTACCATGTATTTCCTTCCTAAAGGTCCTTTGTTATGAATGTTTTCACCCAACAAGCTTATGTTTGACGGACCTTCCCTTGTCTCTTCTTCTTTTTCCTCTTCACTAGCAGTTGATAAAACTTCATGTCCTTTTTTGGCTTTTACTTCATATAATTCTTTTATTCCACTATAGTCCGGTGATTCTAGCTCTCTTTCGGGTTCTCCACCGGTAAAACCACTATACGTAGAGGATTCCGGGTCTTCATCACTAAACTCTTCTGATTTTACATTTTCTCTTTCAAACTTCGTAATAGGTGCAATCGCATCTCCTTCCAATACAGGTTTAGCAAATTTTTTGTTTAATTGTTTCAAGGGTTCAGTAATAGGTTTAAAAGTAGATTCAAGGAATTTCTCCCTCTCGCTAATACCTAGTTTCAATGCTCTGTTTTTAGCCCGAATAGAATCACTAAGTGATTTTATTTCTTTTACTAATTTTTCTTGGTTAACCATGTTTGTAGCAAGACGTGTTGTACAACAATGAATGTGTTATACCGCGTTTAATGTATTAATATAAATTTATCAAATCCTATCCTGTATCGACCATTGTTTAGCGTTTGTTCCTTCATAATTGTTAGGAACCCATACTTTTCAGCCCAAGCCTTTCCACACAACTCTTTAAATCGTTCAAATGTCATATCCGCATTTACATGATCAAAATATATATGTTTTAGGTTGGTTTCGTCCTGTTTAAATACAATTAACATGTTTGCATTGTCTCTAATGAGTTGTTTAGGTATTTTGCTGTAAGTTTGGCCAATATAAATGCTATCTATGTTGTTATGTCGACCCATATCGAAGTAATTCCTTATTGTGTTTTGGTTTTCACAAGATACATCGTCGAATATAAACACGGAGAATGGTTTAGCTTCTTGTGGCTGCATGACACTCTCGCTTGCATTAAACTTTAAATATTTAACTTCAGGCACATTAGTCAGTATCTTTTCCAATAATTGATACTTTGGTTGTTGTAGTGATTTTGAAAATACATATAGATTGTTAAATCGTAATCCTTTAGGGTTTGTAACCAAATTGAATACTACATTAGTTTTTCCACAGTTGGAAGGTCCGGTAACCAGACAACGAACGGTGTTTGGTAACAAATTGCCATGTTTCCCACTATTGAATTCTGAATTATCCACTGTGAGTTCATCTATATTATTAATAGTAAAACTCTCTTTTTGTGGTACTATCTCCATCCTTTGTAATGGTTCAACCTAAAATGATTCTCTATCGTTATATCAAATCCTTTTTAGGTATCCAAGAATCTTCCGTCTTATTAAATCCTAACCATCGTACTTTGACCTTATCTTTTTTCCGTTGCAACACCTTTTCAACTAAATATACATCGCCTACTGTTGATTTTAACATTTCATGTCCATAAAACCCTCCTTCAAGCAATTGTCCTTTATTATCTTTTAAAATATATGTCTCAGGTACTGTAGGTTGTACTTTGAATACAGTAAAAACCTCATTGGTCCAATTTGGCAGGTATCTTTTACTGAATACACCTTTATATTTACTTATTCGCACTTTATCACCCACATTAAATTTTTTAGGCTTTAGTTTTTCAACTTTTGGTTTAGTATTCGTTTTTATACGTTTTAATACAAGGTTTTCATTTTTACTAGTTACTTGGTTTGGTTTCATCCCGATAGTCCTATGAAATTTGTTATTGTAATCGTTTATAAGTTTTGGTAACATATCAATCCATATGTGTGATCCTCTGTTGGAAAACATTTTATACATTGCACTTTTTAAAGTTCTGTTGAATCTTTCGATTATTGAGGCTTTTACCTCTGAATTGGTTGAGTAATGGTTTATATTGTGTTTTTTCATTAAATTTGCAAATTCCTTATTAAAATATTCTTTTCCATCATCTGTTTGTAAATGTTTAATAGTATGTTTGTCTCTTTGTATAGCTGTTTCCATTGCTTTTGTAACACTTTTGCCACTTTTATCTTTTAGTGGTAAAGCATCTGCCATTTTTGAAAAACAGTTAATAACAGTCAATATGTATTTATATCCTTTATTTTGTTTGCTATAAGGAATCATTTCGATTAAATCCGCTTGATATAAATCATTAATTCCTTTTATCACCGTATTTCTTCGTGGAAACTTTCTTCTTGCAGGTTTATGAAGTTCGTTGACAATTTGTTGCTTCAAGTCCTTCATATTGCAGGTTTCAATGTTTGTTGTATCACATGTATAATCACAATGAATGTTGTTTTAAATATTCACATCATTTATATGGGTCAAGGTCATCCAAACTTGTGTAAAAAAATGGGGAACACGGCGTTGGACTTGCCGTGTTCCCCATTTTTTTACGGAAGGAGAAAGGAATAAGGTCGTAGTTGTAGAAGGACGAAGAATAGGTTACTAGTTGATAGGGTTTAGAGAGTAGTGGCCAAAAGGAAGAGTGTGGATTTTGTCGGGCATAATGTATCTTTTATCATCCCGAGCTGACAACGCTTTTTTAATTTCGGTGACACTGTAGACTTGATGCTTGAAGCTTCGGATATTGTTGAATGTTGCTGATATCGTAGTATCTTCAAACAAACAAGTCTTGTAGTGGTCAAATGTCACGTGTTTTTTCAAATAAGATGTCTTCACTCCTTTTGCTTTCTTCACTGTCGGTGTGTTGTTCTCGTGGTACATCTTAAATGAATACAATTTCGCCATCAGCGCCACTATTTCTTCTAAAGGCATTCCATTTGCTTCATCTTTGAATTTTCCAATTACTTTTTTATATTTTTCATTAAAATTTGGATGGTTCTTCGGATAGTCAGAAAAATCGAAATCTTCTTTGTATGGAAAAGTCCTTAGGTCTTCATACATGTCCAAAGTCTTTATCCAGTAGATAAACGCGTCCGTATCCATGTATGCGACTCCAATGTTTTCCCTTCCGTAATGTTTAACCATTTTGTTATAATGGAAATCATACATCAGGGTTTTACTTATATCCAAAATCGACATACCTATGTATAACGGACGGTCCATGACTATTGTTGTTTTCTTCATACTGACAGCGACTAGATTTTCGTTTATAATCATGGATGTTCCGAAATTTGGTTTTTGCACTAATTTTTCCAATTTTCTAGGATCACTCACTAATTTTACATTTTTATGTTTTCTTTTGTTCTCCAAGGTCTTCCCAAAGATGGCGTTGTTCATTAATTTATAGAAGTCCTTTTCAAATGCTGTTGTTGCTGCAGCTCTTCTTGTAGTGTTGGAATCAATGTATGGTTTCAACCAACAAGATTGGGTGAATTCAATTGCTCTATGAATTCTCACTATACGTAGACCCAATTCAAGAGCCTGTTGAACTACCCAGTAGTGAGCCACATAGCGATCTTTATTCTCCAAGGTCATCATCAATTTTGGCCATCTTCCTGTCGGTGAAACTTCAGTCTTGGCTAGGAGAGGCAAGTCGTAGTGATGGTCATGAAGGTGCTCCGGGTATTCAAAATCACAGTCCAAAATATAGCCTTTTGGACCATCCTTTGGAATCTGTGAGATGTCTCCGATGGTGGCCGGGTCGATCCACTTGAAGTCAGCGTAGGGAAGCGGATTTGACATTGCCCAACCATAAAGGTTGTTTGCATCAAAATAGCCAAGGTAGACCGATGGTTGTTGCTCGTCGAAGCCGGGGATGTACTTGTTGTTGGCTTTGACATGACGTGTTACAGCTTGTGTCAAACCGCCCCGTACACCAGATTCCATCATGAGCACCATATCAATATCCGTTAGAAGTTCCAGTCGACAGTTGGTTGACTTTAGCATAGCTTGCCATGCTAATCCTGGAGATGTGTACGAGTGTAGAGGGTCCAGTCCATAGGCGGAGAAGCAGGTGTTTCTGAATTCTTCCATCACATCGCACAGCAGAGTTACGTCCAATTTTATATAAAAGTCAGAATATTCCCCTAAGGTTTGAATGTTTAGTTGGTTCCAAACATTACATGCATGATTGTAGTCTTCAACGGAGATTTCACTTTCGTTTAATTTGCTGTTGAAGGCTTCAATCGGCGGTAGACTGGTTTCTTCAAATTTTTCTGTAGAAGTTATGTAATCGTAGGGGAACACTCCTTTCCGTAATACTAGGTCTAATTTATCTTCAGGTACAATTTTTCTGGTTTCTTTTAGGTCTTCTCTTCTTAGGTTCTCTGACAATTTGGCTAAACTAGATGCCATAAATCTGTAAGAGTCTACGAAGCGAAGTTTAATTTTACCTACTGTTTTTGAAAAGCTGATGTACTTTTCCAATGTTGTAGCAAGAACATCAATTTTACCGTCATCTCTTCCTAACTCCGGGATAATAAAGTGGGAGTCGTAGCCGCTAAGATTGTGTAAAACGACAGGAATAAAGTTTGGCAGTTTGTAATTTATATTGCATGAATTACAAGCAGCTCCTCTGTATAACCCTGTCAGGTGATCGTGATCTCTTACTTTTGGATTTTCTTCACTGAACATCTTCTTGCATAAATAGCATCTTGTCGCTAAGTTGTATTCTTCTTGTTGATTTTGGTTTAAAGGTTCCATAGGTACAATAATACCGAACAAGCGTTGAACCTTTCCAGCAATATCGTACAGTTGGTCTACAAAATACTTAGCGGCTTCTTCACCACGGTAGAGTATTGGAGTGGATGTTAAACCATAGTCTTGCAATTGGTTTTCAGACAAGGTTGATTTAACTAGTAAACAAAAACTGTTGGGCTGATGCAACTGATATTTTGTTCTTCTAGTCACTTCGCCGTCCGGCAGCTCCTGTGGTACTAACGTTGATTCAAAATCTGCATAGACCACTAGTGGAATTCGGTATTGGTGAACTGTCTTGTTAAATTGTATTGAAGCTCGGGTAGGCGGTGGAAGACTTATCTTTACTTCATAGTTCTCGTTGCAAAGTCTTTTATGTTCCAATAACCAGTCCAATCCTCCACGTCTTGAATCTTTCCAAGAAAAGCAGAAACATCTCTTGCAAACTGTAATCCTATTTACTCTTTTGGTCAATTGTTTTACAACTAACGCTTCAAAGTCTTTTATCCATACATAATGGGAAATTTCACCCTTGGTTATCAATAGCAAATCCGTATGGTTTCTTTGCTCAACCTTTACTACCCGCAAAGGATAAACGTTGTTGGAATCATCCAGACCAAAAACATTGACTGAAACGCCAGGATTTTTCTTTTCAAATTTGTCAATATCTTTTAAAGTAACTGGGTAAGTAAGACCTTGAAAGTTGTAGCGGTGTTCATTTTCGTAGTATTCTCTACCAACTCTACAAGGATTGTTTTTAACATACTTGGTTAACATTGCATACTTGAAACATTCATTACCCTCATTTTGAACATTTCTACACGAGTTAGTGTTTTGGATTTTCTTTGGTAGAGGGATAAAACTACTACCTCTTAAACCATATCCATGTTTATGAACCCTAACATCCATACCTTCGATTGATGACAAAGTCCATCCAGATCCTCTTCCTTCATGTTCTTGGAGTTTGGTTATAAGTTCCTCCAAGCATTCTTCAATAATATCATCAATGTCGGAGGTGAAGGTAAGGGTTCGGTTTTTGGTAATGAATGCTCTCAATGCTGTTTCACCATCAGTATTGTTAAACATAGCCTCTAACACCATTCCAAATTTAATAAAATTTAGCCTTTGTAATTCTTCCCTCAACGTTTGACCAACAAGTTCCTTAGCCTGGGTTATGAATGTTTCCAATTCCAATTGAACGTTATTAATTTTGAAATGTGTTACAACTCGTCCTGGCAAGGCTGTGGTGCGCAGTTGTCTTACATCTTCCAGTTCTTCTTCTTCCATATCCTCTTCTTCGGTGTCCTCTTCTTCGGTGTCCTCTTCTTCAATAGGTCTTGTAGCAGTAGATGGTCCAGCACCAGCAAATTGGATCACACTAGGTCTTCTTCTTTGCATTTGCTGTAGATAGCTGTCCCAGTAGTCCGTCTGCTTCTGGTGCTCTTCCAAAAACCGGTCAATTGAGTCTAAGTCTATTTCATCCATGGTAATATCTTTTTTTCTATCTTCGTCTTCATGTAATTCTCTGTGTATGGTGAAAAGATCTTCGTCTTGAAAGATTTCCCCACAAATGTCGCAAAGAGCCATTTCAAACAGTTTGGCTTTGAATGCACACTCTGTGAATGTCCACGCAATAATGAGCAGCGCACTCCACCGGGACCCTTTATATCCGAGGCAGATAGGTGGGGAAAGTGACGTCATATGGAAACAGGTTATCACTCATGTGCTAAATTTAGCCTTTACACAACCGTTTGTAATACATTTATCAGTAGGCTTGATAAATTGATGATATTTGGTCTAGATTCAATAATTTGTACAAGTTTTTTCAAAGATGTCTGTTTGAGCAAGTTTATGTAGGTCAAGGTCATTTGGAATTATTATTTTGAGCGGGGGATAGAGCACTAAGCAGCATCATTTACTACAAAGTGCTCTATCCCCCGCTCACATTCTTTTTTAACTTTTTGTTTAAACTTTTTACAAGGGTGAAACATCACCATCAGAGTCGGAATCATCCTCATCACAAAATAGGCAGCGATGACAATACATAATTCTTCTGGCAACTAACATCCTATCCTTTGGACGATGGGGAGTGTCTTGTTCTTGTTCTTCTTCTTCTTCGATTTCCAATTGGAATTCCATTTCCGACTCAGATGACGACTCTAATGTTTCGTAGGCGTGCAAGTCCACCTCATTGTCCGTTGAACCAGCTTCGTCAGAGTCCGTTTCAATATCCATTATCTCTTCCTCCTCCTCTTCTTGATCAACCGCAGGTAGTTGGTCCTCTACTTCTATAATTTCTAGAGGTATTACCTCCAGAATAGAGACAATTCTGTTGCGATGGAACACGGTGTTGTCAAGTGGAGCCATGGTATGGAAGTGTTGTATCCATCCAATTTGCTTACCCTTTTTATACCCCCACCAACTATACAATTTATGTGGGTCAAGGTCACGTAAAGATACCCTTTGAGCGGGGGATAGACCACTAAGCAGCATGCTAGTCCATTGCCGCAAAGTGATCTATCCCCCGCTCTATTCCGCAGACCACACTCAAGTCCAAGTCCACATCCGTCCACATCCATATGTTACACTTTATTATTACTGCCACCAAGTAATTGTCACTCGCACATTTACTTGGTTTTGATAAAGGTACTGCACAAACTCCATATTGGTTGTTTGTTCGTTATACAAATGCATCATGAAATATGCAATCTTATCGATTGCGGCATTGTCCAACGGTTCGCAATTCACAAGTTCCAATGTGCCCTGGCTGGTCTTATCCTCTATAAGTTCCACCACTTCGTTGATGTCTTCTTCCAAGAGGATGAACTCAACACTGAAGCTCTCCATTGTTGTTGTTGATAGTGTCTAGACAAATGCTTGACTAAATACTTTATTCATCAGTCCTACATATATACCAATTTCCCCCTCCTATTACCTATTCCCCCTCTACCTTTATATGGGTCAAGGCCATCCAATAATACCCTTTGAGCGGGGGATAGACCACTAAGCAGCATGCTAGTCCATTGCCGCAAAGTGATCTATCCCCCGCTCTGTATTCCACACAAGTCCTAGTCTTTACACACACATAAGCCCCCCAGTCTTTTACACTTACTCATATACTCTGTCCTCCCTGCCAATTAAGAGTTCCCCATGTTTGCCACTATTTTCAATTAACCTTTCCAAGTCCCAAAACACAATGTCCAAATTAACCAAGTTCGCTCGTCCAATTTGAAACACACTATTCCCCCCAAAGTCACTTGCTCTCACTTGTTGTCCTGTATACTGCTTCTTCTTCCACGCTACAATCACTACCCTACCTTCTTCAACAACCATTCTTTTAACATTATCATACACCTTCTTCAACATCCCTCTACAGTTTAAATAGTTTATGGTTACATACTCCCACTCCTTACCAATGATCAGTGATCCACTCATTTTCTAGCGTTCCACTGGAAGGTTCAAAGCAGAATGAAGTCGGGATGTACAGACCCCCCTCTTTTATACCAGTTAACCGGTTGTCCTTGCTGTAAAGTGGGTCAAGGTCATCCAATGCTACCCTTTGAGCGGGGGATAGACCACTAAGCAGCATGCTAGTCCATTGCCGCAAAGTAGTCTATCCCCCGCTCTGTATTCTACACACACACACACACACACATGTCCCTGTCCAAGTCTTTCATTACATACCCAATATATATTCAGTTCCTTCATCATCACTATCACTCATCACTGCTTCCACAAACTCCACAGGATTAAAGTTAAATTGTTTCAATTGTTCTTTTAAGTTTTCAATTTGTTGGTCCTTTACTTCTAAAACACTGTGAAGGTGTGATATGTAGTCCGCTGCCTCGTTGATGCTTGCTACTCTCGGATCGCCTAACTTCAAGCTGGGAACTACACCCTGCAGCCTGTAGTACGCCATACGCCTTTCTTGCTCCTGCCGTTGACCAGGACTGAGCAAGCCTTGCCCGTCTTGGCTCACCTCCAGCAAGGTCCGTAGCATTGGAGCTTTGCAGGCGTTTGCCCGAGCAACAGTTATGCTGTGGAATGGTCGAGCAGGTCCACGAGTAGCAGGCAGGACGTTGGCAGCACGCCTTCTTGAAGAAGAAGAGGAAGCCTGAGAAGTTTTGCAGTTGGAAGCCATGTTGAAGTGAGGTATTCAGCTAAGCGATACAAAGCAGAATAACCAAACTGCACATCAATACCCGTATATATACACTTATCAGTGGTGGGGGTACTAGCTAGCCTTGGTAAAGTGGGTCAAGGCCATCCAAAAACATTACCAGAACGGGGGATAGATCACTAAGTGGCATGTTAGTCCATTGCCACAGAGTGATCTATCCCCCGCTCTGTATTTCACATTCACGCACACATTCATACATACACACAAGTCCCAGTCCAAGTCTTTACCCACACACCTATCCACTCTCATCCTCACTATCATCACTGTCCAACAGGCTTTCACACTTCTTAATCAGTTTTTCCCATTTACTCCTGACATAAAGTAGCTCCCTGCGAGTATTCTCTAGCATTCTGTCCCTTTGCTCTATCACTTCGTCGTACCACTCGATGATGTTTGGTGGAGTCTGAGTTGATGCATCCGTCGTGGTTGGTTGAGACGCTCCGCTGCTCCGCAACTCCTTCCTCACAGGACCAAAGCCGGAGAATCGGACACGACTCCTTGACGAAGGCCCCGATCGGATTGGTCCAATGCTCGGGCTGGAGTTGGAGGCGACCGGGCCAGAGGTAGAGGCTGGGACGTTCATATTGCTATGGGTAGGTCTCTCGATGGCGAAGTGATCGATGAGATTACCAGTTTCCTAGATTCTTGTAATCCATTCGTCCAAGATTTTCGTCGATTAGCCAATGAACCGTCTGTCGCTGCTCATTTGGATTTCGAACTGACCACCCGAGCGACTCATGGCCCAGTTCTTGGTGACCGACAAACGGGCGTTGAGGTCCACGCTGTCCTCAGCACAGAAGAAACAGTTAATGAACCCAGGAAATTAACCATCTGGAAAATAGGTGATGACAGGCCAACGTCCATAGACCTTTTAAGTCCTTTGATGGAACCCTTCCAATATCCTTTGCTCTATCCGCAAGGTACATTGGGTTGGCATATTGGTCTTCTTGACAATAGTGGGAAAAAGCTCACTCAATACAACTACACACGTTGTCTTCTCCTTTCCGAACCTCGCTTCTCTCATATCGGCCGTCTTTCTCAAGCTTGGCAGGTTGAGATGTATGCGAGGTATGAGGAAGAAAAACTTCGTTTCATAAAATTTTCCCAGACCAAACCAACTTCCAATGCCATGCGGATAGGGCCATTGGATGAACTCCTTGATGTACAACGTGGTAGTCGTACAGGTAGACAAGTCTTGGAAGACATAGCCAATGACGAAACTGTCCAGGGCGAGGGTGGGGCACAAGCTGGAAAGGTTTACCTCCCAAGTACATTTACAGGGGGTCCCAGATATATGAAAGTCCATTATGAGCACGCCATGGCTCTAGTTTGTCGTCTGGGCTCCCCCACTTTCTTTCTAACATTTACATACAGCGCGACTTGGGAGGAAAACAAGAAAGCTTGTCCTCGCGGGGGAGGGCGCAGTGACCCTAGCACTGCTTGCAGAGTCTTCCGGATTAAACTTCTGGAACTTCTCCGAGATCTGCGAAGTGGGGCCATGTTCGGACGTGCGGTCTATTTCGTCTACGTTATCGAGATGCAGATGAGGGGCCTTCCTCACGCCCACATCGTATTCAAGATTAACGGAGACGGACCAGTCCAAGCATCCGAAATTGACTCGCTAATCCGATATTCTCCAGATATTCCCTCGGAGGAAGAAGCCGGAGGCCGGCTAAGAGAGTTGGTTCTGAAACACATGGTTCACGGCCCGTGTGGTACTGATCATAGAACTGACTTTCCTTGCTGGGACTCTGCGAAGGGTTATTGCACAAAGTTCTTCCCTAAGCCCTCGTGTGAAACTACACACGTTGATGAAAGAGGGTTCGTCCAATATAAACGGGATTATAATAATAAGGGCTTCATAACGTCACGTAAAAGACAAGTTGCCGTACATGACGGATGGGTTGTACCATATAACCCGGCCTTGTTGCTGAAATACGAAGCCCACATTAACTTAGAGCTAGCTTCTACTCGCCGCGTAATAAAATACCTCTTCAAATATCTTATGAAGGGAGGTTCCCTACAAAACGTCACTGTGACTCCCTTCAGTAAGCAAGATGATGAGGTAGATCATTACGTGACGAAGAGAATGGTTGGTGCTAGTGACGCATGTTGGAGACTTCTGGGGTTTCCTATTTCAGTGTCTGAACCAACGGTTGAGTGTCTCCCAGTTCACCTGGAAGGGAAACAGGCTGTCTGTTTTCGACCAGACCAGCTGGAAGATGCTACTTCCAGAGCTAGCTCTAAGTTAATTGTTTACTTCGATCGTCCTCAGAACCCCGAATTTGACAATCTTACTTATCAGTCTTTTTATGAAAAGTACATTGTGCACACGAAACGTCCTGCAAACGGCGAAATATTCGACCATCCCGACGGTAAACACTTTATCACAGTGCGCCAGCGTGGAGAAAAAGTGTGTCGTCTATTTTGGGTCTCTCCCACCAGAAGTGAGCAGTACTACCTTCGTTTACTTCTTATGCTAATTCCTTGCCGTGGGTATGCTGATCTTCTTTCTCGTGGTGGAAATTGTCATACTTTCCAGGAAGTAGCTCGAAATCTCGGCCTGGTTGAGGATGAGGAAGAGTATCAGTATGCCTTGCGTGAAGCAGCCCAATTTATGGTTGGCCCTAGACTGCGTTCGTTCTTTGTGATCCTTTGCAATATGGGAGCTCCCGCTGCTCTTTTGTGGGATGTTTTCCGAGATTCACTTTGCGAAGACCACTTAGAACGGAACCCACACGATTCGGACCTGGCAGTCAAACTGGCTCTTATCGAAATTGACCGTAAGCTTAGGCGTCAGGGCTCTTGTTTAGTAGATCACGGCCTCCCAGATGTTCGTGACGGCACGACGGAGTTGGGGAGAGAACTCCTTATGTACGGGGACAATAATCAGCGGTCAATTGTCGAAGAGTGGCTCCATAAACTGTCAGAGGACCAAAGGCGCGTTTTTGACTATGTGAGTTCCATCCTCCAAAATCGTCAGGAAAACAGACAGTCCAAACTCATTTTCCTCGATGGTCCTGGTGGGTATGGGAAAACTTCGCTTATCCGCGTCATTCTCGCATATGTTCGAGGTTGCCGTCAAGTGGCTCTTGCTGTGGCCAGCTCCGGGATCGCTGCTGGAAACATGCCGGGGGGTACAACTGCCCATAGCATGTTCAAGATTCCACTCGATCTAGGGGATGGCACCGGCTATTGGAGTGTCACCAACGGGTCTCAACGAGCAGAGCTCACCAGAGCCGCACAGCTCATAGTTTTTGATGAGGCTCCAATGGCACATAGGTTTATCTTTGAGATCATTGACCGTTCTCTGAGGGATTTAATGAACTCAAATGTGCCATTTGGAGGTAAGATCGTACTCTGCTCGGGAGACTTCCGCCAGATCGCGCCCGTCGTGGTGAAGGCTCGTACACCATCTGACGTTGCCTGTGTATCACTCCGGGCGTCGCATCTTTGGCGACACTTTCAAATTTTCTCTTTGACGACACCTCATAGGGCTTGTCAATCCTCTGCCTACTCAGAGTTTCTCCTTGAGGTGGGCAACGGAACTATTCGTTCCAGCTCTTTTGGTGAGGGTAGGGATTGTCAAATGCTTATCCCTTTGACTGGCATTCGACATTTTATTACCCTGCCCGATTTGATCAGTTTTGTTTTTCCTCCAAACTGCCTATTGGATCCGGATCTTTGTGCACAGAGAGCGATTCTCTCGACTGTAATTGTGAATGTCAAGGAGATTAACAATATCGTCTTAAACTCCTTAGACGGCCACATTTACGAGCTGAGAAGCGCTGACTCTGCTGACAAAGAAGGCGATGATGGACTGGATGTCGATATTCAACTTCTGAACCAGGCTACTGGGAAAGGCGTACCTGACCATGTCCTCCGTCTGAAGATTGGTTCCGTGTGCCTCGTTATGCGGAACCTAAACATCGCTGAAGGACTTGTTAACGGCACAAAAGTCATTGTGACTGCGATCAGCAACCGCTTGGTCACAGTCCGACTTCCTGGACAAAGGGAACCGATTTGTATCCCCCGAATACAATTCACTTTTCCCTTTGTCGAGGGATCGCCGTTAAAAGTTCGCCGACGTCAATTTCCGTTGATGTTGGCCTATTGTATGACAGGGCACAAGAGCCAAGGTCAAACAATAGAGTCAGTTGGTGTTGATCTTCGGACGGACTGTTTCACGCATGGTCAGTTGTACGTCTTACTCAGTAGAGTTCGACATCCAGACAACATTGCTGTTCTGGTAAATCCCGATAGGATCCGCGAAGGAGTCGCATATGCAAAAAACATTGTATATGACGTACTCCTTCGATAAATCCTTATTTGACTCAGCAGTAAGCCAGGGGGCCTGCATTATCAAAATTCTCCGTTGGATTTAGACATTTTATGGCAGTACGATAGGGGGCCTGCCCATCAAAAGTCCCTGTTTAGTTTTTTGTACAGTAGTTTTAAGGTTTGTGAGCAGATCACTCCCCGGTGTGATTTTAGTTTTAAGATTTGTAAATATATCGCAGAGGCTAGGGTTGCTGCGTATCAAACTGCCCGGTGTTTATATTTAATATTGATTTGTAAATATGTCCATATATGGTTCCTACGTTTCTCGGCCTCCCCGTGGCGGAACTGGATACGCCAGATTGCAACATTAAGCGCTGGCTAACTAACAGAGAAACATTGTCACTTGAAGTACTACAATGAACTCATAACACCTGAGTTCGAATCATCTTGACTTAAACTATACTTTGAAACAAATTTCAACTATTTTGCAACTCATAAAATAAACTTTGATTCCACTCCTGTTCTTTCCACAACTCCATAATTAAAATATCATATCACTTAAATTTTCACAAAAGCCACATCAATAACTAGAATATTTATTTAATAACTATTATTTCACAACTCTCAATTTCATATTTTAACAAATTGTAGTTTTCTAATAGTAGGGGTCTTTCTAGGACTATTCTTTTTTTCATGATACACCAACTAATTCAGTCATATTCGCATCAAAAACTTTTCAACAGTACCGATATTGAGCATAATACTACTATCAATTTTATTTGTTTACAAATTAAGATGAATTAGGAAGGGGGTTTAAAAAAACCGTAGACGATTTTCAAAGTGTGTTATTATTATTATTGATTGTGAGTAGTGTGTATAAGACACTTAAGTTACTGTCTTGGCTGACCCGTTCTTCGGTTGGAACTAACCTGTTTAACGACTTGACTTCTTATTAATTTACGAATTTAGGGCAACACCTAAGGGGGCATGGGGCGGAGCCCCATCGAGCCGTAGGCGAGTCTAATAAACTATACAGCCCTATGTGTAACTGACTCACTGACTGACTCACTTATATGGGATATTAATAATAAATTACGTTCCGAGTGAGATAGGAAGTTAAAATTTTGCATATTTGTAGGTTTAAATACGAAAACAGAAGGAATAATGTCGGAACGTAATATTTATATGTTTAAGTAAACAAAAAATTAATTTAATACCTTAGTTTCTCGTTTGGTGTGACATTCTACGTAGAAGGTGCTGTGAATTGTGATCTACTTTGCCGACTTTCATGTTAGTTCCCGTCTCTAACTATATCACTTTGTTTAACTACACCCATAGTCTATATCACTATTATTCTCTTTGTAATTTGAAATTGTGATTAAACGTTCAAGGCTTACTATGTCTTTTTCATGCGTTGCCGCTGGTTCATTTCACCAGAGTCATGCACGTTTCGACGCCTATAGCAACAATGCCCAGTGTGTGGCAAACGCTGCATGTGCACTAGGTTGGCATTATTTGGGCGGGGATTTCTCCTCATCTACTATTGATGAGGTGTTGGTGACTGGTGACATCGTGTACCGGCAGTCACGTCATATGAATGGAATAGTTAACCGTTATTTATTCCCGGAAGATCTTGTAAGAAATTTCAATCTGAAGGGAGAATCCATCGTCATTGCTGAAATTTCCTTTATTTCTAACGGACTGTACCCCCGCCTTCCTGATGAATATATTACAGTTGTCGAATCCTTAACTACCATCTTGAGAGGTATTTTTTCCCATGATTCAACTGATGGTGGGTTTCTTTTTACCGGACTACTAAAATGTGTGGCCTTTTGGCGTTCACATGATCGTTTGTATTTATTCGATTCCCATGCAGTGGATAATCAGCGACAACATAATCTATTGAATCCAGATTTAAACTTGGCTCGTCTTTTTGTGTGTGATACTTATGCTGCCCTTGCTGGTTTGTTACTGAACAACGCTGCTCCAGATGTAAGTAATAGAGAATTTTGCATAACTGAAATTAAATTTGCTCGGTCTATTCCTCCTCATCCACTTGACCCTGAATGTGACGTTCAGTTGCCTATTTCACAACTTGAAGCTCTTTCTTCGGGTAAACAGACGCCTGGGCCTGCCCCTATAAGATGGGGGAGACCGAAGAAAGGTAAACGTGGACGCCCAAAGGTTCTTACGACTTCTCGTGAGGAACAAGTGAGAGAGACCAAAAAGAGGTATGCAGACAAAAATCGTTCAAAGCTTCGAGAAAATGCTCGCAAATACAATCAACAACCCTGAGGTCATCAGAGCGGCTGTTGAGCGGTATAGCCAACGGAATCCCGAAGTAAACCGGGCAGCTGTTGAGCGTTATACTCAACAGAACCCCGAAGTACATCAAGCGGCTGTTGAGCGTTATACTCAACAACACCCCGAAGTACATCGGGCGGCGGTTGAGCGTTATACTCAACAACACCCCGAAGTAAATCGAGCGGCTGTTGAGCATTATACTCAACAACACCCCGAAGTACATCGAGCGGCTGTTGAGCGTTATAGCCAGCATCATCCCGAAGCTTCGCGTCAGAGGGTCCAAATTTTCCGTCTCAAAAAACCGCTTTCCTCTGAACTGAGACATGTGCCTCCCTCACTTGTTCGTCTTATTTCAAAAAAAGGCCCAATGGCGTCTTGGCAAGGAGATTTACTCGACAATATTGTTCCTTACAAATTGCGTAAAACCAGTCTGTGGGCTAATGATGTTTATCGGTGTCCTTTGTGTCGCGCACGTTTATTTGAGGAGGAACTAGATAGGAAAAAGTGGTGTTGTGGAGAGGGAGCTTATAATGTTCTACATTTGTCCCCTCTTCAAGAACCATTCTACATTGACCATCGATTTCTTGAACGAGCGCGGGCGTACAATGACCTCTTCGCTTTTTGCGCCCTTGAGGTGCCTGGTGGATACCGGCATCCACGTGGTCTTTCGTTTTTCAAAATTGAAGGTCGTATGTACCATCTAGTACATGACTTGAACGCTCCTGGCCAGAAGTTCAAAACAGAGTTAGGTGATTTACAGTTTGTTAACCGTTCTCGATTGTACTTAGATGACGGCGAAGAACGACGTAACATCGCCATGGGTAAGGGACTTGATGGAGAAATTATAGATTCTATTACTCGATTTATTTACAGATCCAATCCATTCGTTAATGACTTCGCCCGATTAGGCAATGAGCCGTCTATCCATGCGCATTTAGATTTCCAATTGACCTCTCGGGCGACTCATGGGCCCACTCTTGGTGACAAACAAACGGGAGTTGAGGTTCACGCTGTTCTAAGCACTGAGGAAACTGTCAGGGAACCCAGAAAATTGACAATATGGAAATTAGGCTCCGACAGCCCAACTTCTATTCATCTCCTTAGTCCATTAATGGAACCCTTCCAATATCCTCTGCTTTATCCGCAAGGTACATTGGGTTGGCATATTGGTCTACTTGACAATCGTGGGAAAAACTCACGCAGTTCAACTACATACGTTGTCTACTCCTTTCCGAACCTCGCTTCTCTCATATCGGCCGCCTTTCTCAAGCATGGCAGGTTGAGATGTATGCGAGGTACGAGGAAGAGAAGCTTCGTTTTATTAAGTTCTCACAGACCAAACCAACTTCCAATGCCTTGCGGATAGGGCCTTTCAATGAACTTCTCAATGTTCAACGTGTTGGCCGCCCTGGCAGGCAGGTCTTGGAAGACATAGCCAATGACGAAACTGTCCAGGGCGAGGGTGGGGCACAAGCTGGAAAAGTTTACCTCCCAAGTTCATTTACAGGGGGTCCCAGATACATGAAAGTTCATTATGAACACACAATGGCTCTTGTTTGTCATCTGGGCTCCCCCACATTCTTTCTAACTTTTACATACAGCGCGACTTGGGAGAAAAACAAGAAGGCTTGTCCCCGTGGGGGTGGTCGCAGTGACCCTAGCACCGCCTGCAGAGTCTTCCGGATTAAACTTCTGGAACTTCTCCGAGATCTGAGAAGTGGGGCCATGTTCGGACGTGCGGTCTATTTCGTCTACGTCATCGAAATGCAGATGAGGGGCCTTCCTCATGCTCATATCGTATTTAAGATTGACGGAGACAGACCAGTCCAAGGAGCCGAAATCGACTCACTAATCAGAGCAGATATTCCCTCGGAAGAAGAAGCCAGTGGCCGGTTAAGGGAGTTGGTTTTGAGACACATGGTACACGGTCCATGTGGCACTGATCATAGAACCGACTTTCAGTGCTGGGACTCTGCAAAGGGTTACTGCACCAAGTTCTTCCCTAAGCCCTCTTGCGAAACAACACACGTTGACGAAAGAGGATTCGTCCAATATAAGCGGGACTACAACAATAAGGGTTCCATAACATCTCGTAAAAGACTAGTTGGTGTCCATGACGGATGGGTTGTACCATATAACCCCGCTTTGTTACTTAAGTATAAAGCACACATTAACATTGAGCTGTCTTCTACCCGTCGCGTAATAAAATATCTCTTCAAATATCTAATGAAGGGAGGGTCTTTACAAAACGTCACTGTTACTCCCTTCAGCAAGCAAGATGATGAAGTACTACATTACGTGACGAAGAGAATGGTCGGTGCTAGTGATGCATGCTGGCGGCTCTTGAAATTTCCTATTTCTGAGTCAGAACCAACCGTTGAGTGTCTTCCGGTTCACTTGGACGGGAAACACTCAGTTTGCTTTCGTCCCAAACAACTGGCAGATGCCACCGCCAGAGCAAGCTCGAAGTTAATTGTGTACTTCGATCGCCCTCAAATTCCTGCTTCAGATTATGTTACATATCAATCTTTCTATGAAAATTTTATTGTTTACACTAAACGTCCCAGTAAAGGGGAGGTATTTGACCACCCAGACGGAATTCACTTTATCACTGCGCGCCAGCGTGGTGAAAAAGTTTGTCGCTTATTTTAAGTCTCCCCCAGCTGAAGTGAACAATATTATCTTCGTATTCTCCTAATGTTCATTCCTTGCCGTGGGTATGGTGATCTTTTGTCTCGTGGTGGAAGTGATTGCCACACGTTCCAGGAGGTTGCACGTAAACTCGGCTTGGTTGAAGATGAGGAGGAGTACCACTATGCCTTGCGTGAAGCAGCACAATTTATGGTTGGCCCAAGGCTCCGTTCATTCTTTGTGATCCTGTGCAACATGGGGGCTCCCGCAGTTCTCTTGTGGGATGCTTTCGGAGACTACCTTTGCGAGGACCACTTAGAACGCACCCCGCACGATTCGGATCTGGCTGTAAAACTCGCTCTTATTGAAATTGATCGTAAACTTCGACGTCAAGGCTCATGTTTGACGGATCACGGCCTTCCTGATGTTCGTGACGATACAACGGAGTTGGGGAGAGAACTCCTCAATTTCGGCGATAATCATCAGCGGTCAATTGTCGAAGAGTGGGTACCAAAACTGTCTGAAGACCAGAAACTAGTTTTTGACCATGTTTGTTCACTGCTTCATAATGGTCAAGAAGTCAAGTCTTCAAAATTAATTTTCCTGGATGGACCTGGGGGATATGGGAAAACCTCGCTCATCAGAGTAATTCTCGCCTATGTTAGAGGTTGTCGCAAAGTTGCTCTTGCCGTTGCCAGCTCCGGAATTGCTGCTGGAAACATGCCGGGGGGTACAACTGTCCATAGTATGTTCAGGATTCCTCTCGATCTTGGGGATGGTACTGGCTTTTGGAGCATCACTAACGGGTCTCAGCGAGCAGAGCTCATCAGAGTTGCCCAGCTTATTGTTTTTGATGAGGCTCCAATGGCACATATCTTTGAGATCATTGACAGGTCTCTCAGGGATCTAATGAACTCGAATGTGCCATTTGGAGGTACGATCATTCTCTGCTCGGGAGACTTCCGTCAGATTGCGCCCGTCGTTGTCAAGGATCGTACCCCTACCGACGTTGGCTGTGTCTCGCTTCGGGCGTCACATCTGTGGCGACATTTTAAAATATTCTCCTTGACAACACCGCATAGGACTAGCGGTTCCTCTGCTTATTCCGAATTTCTTCTAGCCCACCCCCAACGGGACAATTAGTTCCAGTCCTTTTGGCGATGGTAGGGATTGCGAACAACTCATACCTTTAACAGGGATAAAATATTTCACTTCTCTGAATGATTTTATCAATTTTGTCTTTCCTTCGAACGACCTTTTGGTTCCAGATCTTTGTGCGAAGAGGGCGATCCTCTCGACAATAATCGTGAACGTCAAGGAGGTCAACAACATAGTATTAAACTCCTTGGACGGTCGCATTTACGAGCTGAGGAGCGCTGACTCTTCGGACAAAGAAGGCGATGATGGTCTGGATGTCGATGTCCAACTTCTGAACCAGGCTACTGGGAAAGGCGTCCCTGACCATGTCCTCCGTCTGAAGATCGGTTCCGTGTGCCTCGTTATGCGGAACCTCAACATCGCTGAAGGACTCGTTAACGGCACAAAAGTCATTGTGACTGCGATCAGCAACCGTTTGGTCACAGTCTGACTTCCTGGACAAAGGGAACCTATTTGTATCCCCCGAATACAATTCACGTTTCCCTTTGTCGAGGGATCGCCGTTAAGAGTTCGCCGACGTCAATTTCCATTGATGTTGGCCTATTGTATGACAGGGCACAAGAGCCAAGGTCAAACAATAGAGTCAGTTGGTGTTGATCTTCGGATGGACTGCTTCACGCATGGTCAGTTGTACGTCTTTACGTCTCTACTCAGTAGAGTTCGACATCCAGACAACATCGCTGTTCTGGTAAATCCCGATAGAATCCGCGAAGGAGTCGCATATGCAAAGAACATTGTATATGACGAACTCCTTCGTTAAATCCTTATTTGATTGAGCAGTAAGCCAGGGGGCCTGCTTCATCAAAATTCCCCGCTGGATTTTGACGTTTTATTATGGCAGTACGAAAGGGGGCCTGCCCATCAAAAGTCCCTGTTTATTTTTTTTTTATTTTTATTTTTTTTGACATTAATTACAAATTTTTGTCAGCAGAGGCAAAGGGAACTGCTTCACCAACCTCCCCGATGTGATTTTTGTTTTGAGATTTTGAAATTTATTGCAGAGGCTAGGGTAACTGCATATCAAACTGCCCGATGTGTTTTTATTTATTTGTAAATATGTGTAAATATGGTTCCTGCGTTTCTCGGCCTCCCCGTGGCGGAACTGGATACGCCAGATTGCAACTCTTAAGCGCTGGCTAACTAACAGAGAAACATTGTCACTACTACTTCAACGAAATATATTTACGACAACTGCAGCTATAATTCTTTGAATTAAAACTTCAATTACATAAACACAAGCCTTCTATTAAAACCACCTTAACCCAAACTATACCTTTACAAAAATTACATTTTTTACTTTTCAACACCTTAATTACAACCTTTTTCAATGAAAACTAATAATTTTTTATTCCACTTACCCTTTTTACAGAATACTCCTTTATTACCACTATCATATCCCACATTTATCACATTCAACTTTTATGATAGTAAGCATGATATTCATATAATAAATTATTATTACACATATATCAATTTTATTTTAGACTAATAGTAGTTTACATAAAGTATATTTACATTACCCCCGTTAACACTAGGTATTATGGAATCATATACTTTAAGATCTGGCATTTTCAGATTTATATTTTCATTCGTTATATCTATGACTATATGACAACTATAAATTCGTACTTTTCTGGAATTCAGGGCAACCCCATAAGGGGGCATGGGGGCGGAGCCCCCATCGAGCCGTAGGCGAGTAAATGTCTATTCTCCTTATGATAAATATAGGGAAAGAATATGCAGGTATGCTGCCATGGGAAACACTAAAAGTAGGTTTTTAGCATAAAAAAATTTATTTTGACCAGTTGAAGCCATATACTAAGTTTCATCAATATCTGTCCATTGCTAAAGGAGTTTGCCTATTCACTAATGATTAACATGGGAAAGAGTATGCAGGTTTGCTGCCATGATAAGCACAAAAACCAAGATTTTTTACCATAAATGGATGAATCTTAACCAAATGAAGCTGAATACCAAGTTTCATCCAAAAATATTGGTTAATAAGTGAAATATTAACACATCCTTACTCTCCATAAGAATAACATTGGAGTCCCAAAATACAATGTACTGTCTTTAGACTTTTTAATATCTCGGTAACCAATGGAGATAGAGCAAAAGCTTCACAATACTAAATTGTGTGTTTTTTTTTAGCTAAATCCAATGGTCAAAATAAAAATTAAAAATTTAAAAAAATTACATATGAAAAATGCAAAAAACCCATTTTGGGGGTACAAAACTACCCCTTTCCGGTAGGTCGATATGTCTGGTTTACAAACTCATCCGAATGAACGTAGGACTACACAGTACACATCTCTACCAAATTTGTTGTCGATCGGGCCATTTTTATGAGAGTTATCGTGACTAGGGACACACACATATATATATATATATATATATATATATATATATATATATATATATATATATATATATATTAATGACTATTATTTTTGGTCTCTGGGCACCTAAAAACGAAAAAGTAACGTGGTCCGGGCTTAGGTCTTACCATGAGACCTACGGTAATAGCTTATTCCCTATGGGAAATTCGCTCAAAAGTACATTGGCTATACGAATAGAAATTTTTTGGAAAGATTCAAAGAACATAATGCAGTAAAGCAAAATAATCCCTCATCAAAAGTTGCCCAGCACTTGAAACACTTGGAAGAAAATCGTGAAATAAACTTTGACAACTCTTTAAAGGTGTTTTAAAAATGTAATGAAGGAAGAAAAGCTAGGGTTTGGGAAGAATATTTTATTTATAATAATGTAATTACACATGGTTAAGATATTTTATTGAACAAGACACATGGAAAAAATAATTTTTTTCCTGAAAATGGGTATTGTTATAGTGAAGATTCATCAGGGTGTCTACTGATATCTGATTTTGGAATTCCAGTATATTTGCAGTATTTCCAGTACATTTTTTTCAAAAATTCCAGTATCACTCGTGAACTTGAATATGGAGTTATAATAACGAAAACTTATACATATAAACAAATTTAATGTAGATTTTTGTATTAAGAGCAGCACTGGTCAAATTCTACCAAAAATTCACCTGATTTGGACCCTAATTTATTTAATAAATTACTCTTCTTCCATAAGATTAACATTGAAACTTTGAAAGCCTGTGGGGCGTACCCCTGGAGGCTGATGTGAATTATAATGACATTCTGTTCATCTACAGGATGAACCTTTCTATGAGTATGCGCGGATTTCACTTACAATACACACAAGATGAGAAAAAAAGGAAAATAAACATGCTTGCCTAAAAATATGTAGATACTTGTGGTTGTGATAAATAGGCAGACCTACTTTCCAATGATAACACTTTTTAGTATTTAATTTTATTTGGCCATTTAAACTCCTCTTAAGTTATAGCCCTCCATACCGCCCAGTTTATTTTGTATTTTTTAATAAAAAAAAATAAAAAAATACAGTTAACTGCAAAAACTTAATGAAATAGAATAATGATAAAAGTAAAATAAATACTCACATCATGAATAAAATTTAAGAAAAAAAAATTTTTAGGAGTACAAAAACCAACATTTTCTAAGCTCAATCTTTCCACAAATGTTTAGATTTCTTAATTGCTAAATTAATTATTTGAACAGAACTAAAAGTTTTCAGATTTTGGTTTGCAAACATACTTGAACAACAATAATGAAATGTGAAACATTTTTATATCAGAATGTACGGATCAAAGGACAAAATCTATATTTATGTATTTTAAAAACAAAAATTTTAATAAAATTTGATTATTCCAGTATCTATTTTGAAATTCCAGTATTTCCAGTATGGAAATAAAATTCCAGTATAATTCCAGTATTTCCAGTAATTCCAGTATCAGTAGACACCCTGTTCATGCCAAATATTAACTCCATACAATGATCCGTTACGGAAATAAAAACTATTTAGTGTAAAAAACAAAATGGCAGCTAGCAAGTTAACGAAGCATTTTAGGACATATGTTTACAGGAACATTTTTGCTTATTTTGACGTGGGCAATAATCTGGAAAAGTTTGTAAAGGTGGTAGCTGGACACCCTGTATAATACAAAGGTATCAAGACTAAAAATACTACAATTATTTATTTACAACTCAACTATTTGTTATGCTTCACGACTTTTTAACTATTCACATCCTAAACTTATTTCATAAAACTTCCGGGGCAACTATCATACAAAGAAGCGATGTATTTTTAAGCCTTACTTGTGATAGAGCAGGTGTAATAAACAAAAAATCCAACAAGAAGAGACAGAGTACAAAGAGAAAGTAAACACCGCAGAGTACATTCATACCACATCAAAACCTCTGGAAGAAACATATACAACCATGTAAAATATAGTTATTTACAAAGAATTTCCCATATTTAAAAGCCAATCTGTGTTGTAAACAAATTTAGAATGTTTCTAGTTTTCTCTGATTGATATAATTCATATGAGCAACAGCTATTGGAAAGTCTTACTCTTTCCCCAATGCGATTGTCTATCATTTCCCAAATGCATTCACCTAACCCGGATCACTTTAGGTTTGAACATCTTTTTAATTGGCAGTCAATAACAATTGCTGCATATTAAAATGTTATAAACTACTGCAAAACTTCAAAGCTCGTAGTTTTAGACGTGAATAAAATTCATCTATCAAACGAGTTTGGTCGTAGTTGTTTATTTTTCAGTTATTTGAACTGACAATAAATAATATTGAAAACGGCAGTGATACCTATTATAATCTTTCGTACAGTTTTCGTCACTTATAGTCATCACGTTTCAGTATGTCAGGTTCTAGTCAAACAACTGTCCTTACTGACGCTACGTTTCTGGCGGCGCTTAATCAGCCGCAAAGAGCGCTTTAGAATGTGATTGTCTAAATGGTGTTGGACCGCAAATTGTAATACAGTATTCCTATCCATGGACTCGGTGAACGCTATATTGTTAATTTACTTGTAATCTTGTTGCCGAGTGATGAGAACAAGCCATTATTTTTATGCGTTAAGCCATAAAACAAAAAATAACAACAAAATATTGACTAATTTTGTTTTATTAAAGTCAAATATGAATAGTAGATACCTTAATTATTTTGACATTAGTAATCTGTACCGAATCGGATTTGTACCGAAACCTTTAACTGTACCGAACCGATGACAGTAATTCATCTTGTACCAAATATACCGGTACCAAATATACGGTGCACCGCAGCCCCTAGTAGCTGAATAATTACAGAGCATGCCTTCTAAACTGAAGGTTGCCGGTTCGATCCTGAAAACAGTATGTAGCTTTTTAAAGGTTTGAAACTGGACCCAGCTGCCATTGGTTGTTGGGCTTAATTATTAATAACTTTGTAATGAGAGTCAGATGGTCTTAGACAGTAACAAAGCTACTCAAGACATAACAACTATTTTAAACTCATCCTTCATTCATATTCACCTTAAAATACACTTTAGAAGTGTCAGCATCTTAAATAAGTGATTAGAAGATTTGTTTAAAGAGGGCCTATTATGTAATATGAGGTTGGCCTAAACTTAGTTGATGATTGCAGCACATCAGAGATGCTCGTCTGGCTACGTAGAGTGTGAGCAATCTTGTTCATCACAGTTGGAGATGTAGAACTTGGCCTGCCCTCAGCTGTCGGTAGTGATGTAAAACGCCCTGGCGTTTAAATCTCAGGGCAAATGCCCAGGGCATTTGCCCAAATAACCGCCCAAAATCCATAAGTGCCGGGCGTTTATCCAGTTAAAGGCTAATAAACCTGATTAATGGAAATTAAATTGAACACTACTCTTCTAGTCAACTTTTTAAACCTCTACATTAGATATTTACATAATAGCCTATATTAAAAAAAAATTATTACTTGTATAATTTTAATTATATTGGTAGGAAGTCAGTACTAGAGAGTCAACACTTTTCTTTTGTCAACAAGAGGAAATAATTTAGACTGAAAATAACTTCATAGGTTTATTTTTATTTAAAAAATCTGGCTAATGTAATAGAATTAATTTACATTTGTTTATTAAACACACAATGAATCAGTCTTAACTTAACGGTTGTAAGGTAGTAATTTGGTTCCTTTTGGGTTTGTGGCAAATTGCTTAGAATGCAAAGCCCTTTAAAATGATGTATCATATGATGTAGGCCAATGCATTTTCCCACAAGACTTTCTTTAGAGACGTCCCTAGTGGAGGTCGTCAGGAAAACTGCAATAGGCTACGTCATATGATACATCATTTTAAAGTACATTGTATTCTGAGCAATTCGCCACAAACCCGACCTCAAAAGGTAGAGTGGATTGGGAGTTATTGCATTTTTTTGTTTTCAGCAATATGATTTTATCACAAAGTTTGATCACCTGCTATTTTTTACTCGGTCATTCTTTTGAGATCGGGTTTGCGGCTTGTTCTCCAGTCCCAAAGACCTTTAATTTGATGTACATATTGACATATGCTTTCATTTAAGATTTTCTTCTTACTCCTTGTGGACCGTCCCTCCTTCGAGATCCAAGGACACTAAGTACTTTAGGAAGTAGTCTTAGTCACACAAAATCAATATGCAACGTTTTAGTTTTGTTACTTAAATACTTTTTAAAATATTAAATCGTCTCCAGACTTCTTTTCCACCCTGTATATGAATAAAAATAATTTTATAGGTGCCTTTTTATGTTAGGGAATTTACGTAGTGGTTAAAAAGCACTTGTTTTACTAACAAAACCTTAATACTTAACTTTAAATTTAATTAATTAGTCATTATAAATTTATCTTGTGCACATATTTATGAATTACAGAGTAGAAACCTGCTCAATCAGTAAATAAGATTTTATATAACGATTTAGAAAAATATTTATTTAAAATACCACACTGAAAATATTACAGGTTTTATTGTATTGCACCTTAAACTGAACTTTTTATAAACGCCCAGTTTTTGGGCGCTTAAAATCGCTTTGGACAAATGCCCGGGCAAATGCCCATTTATAAACGACCCGCCCACTGGGCATTTGCCCGGCCCACATCACTAGCTGTCGGTGGCCTTGACGGACTTGCGCGAGATGCTCAGCTGGTGGAAGCCACTCTTGTTGGGTGGCTGGTTCAGCTTGGAGCTCAGGTGGACAAATGGCTCAAACAGAGATGCTCTGTCCAGTGCGTTCACTTCAAAGTGACGGATCTTCTCTCGTATTGACCAGTGAGACGCCTTGCTCGCAGGGCTTTCTAATGGAACAGGAGATTCGACAGTCTTGATGTTGTGTCCCAGAATAACGAAAACAACCTGAAATTTGTTTGGCTGTTTATTATATCATCAATCTTTAAAAAGTATTTTAACTACGTAAGTTTACAAAAAGGTTAAAAGTCTATATTATTAAGCTAAACTAGTTTTATTAGCGAATTTCCCTATAGGGAATACGCTATTACGGTAGTAGCCATGGTAAGACCTAAGCCCGGGACCACTTTACTTTTTCATTTTGAGGTCCCCAGAAGCCAAAAACACCGTTCGTTCATTTTCATATATATGTATATCTATCTATCTATCTATATATATATATATATATATATATATATATATATATATATATATATATATATATATGTGTGTGTGTCCGTGGTACCGATAACTTTTGAAGCGGACCTCCGATTTTGATCAAATTTGGTATGAAGGTGTAAGACCAGGTCTATTTTCATGAGTTCGCGAACCAGCATTGTCGGGTTATGGGAACGGGGTTTTATGGGGTTTCAAAGGGGTCAAAATTGGGTTTTTGGCATTTTTGTACCTTAATTTTCAAAATTCATGAATTTTAACTAAAACCATTCAAAAAAGCGTAAAAAACAAACAATTTAGTATTTTGAATTTTTAACTTAGCTTAAATGGTTACAGAGAAAATAAAAAATGTGTTTTCCATGTTATTCTTATGGGAAATCAAGAAACCCCTATATGTTACCTATTTATTGACATAACTTAATCAAATTTGGTATGTACATTATCCAGATAGGGTTTAACTTATACTTGCTTACAGACCCATATGGCGGCAAACCTACACTCTCACCCCCATGGGGTTTATGGGGAAAATAAAAATTGTCAGAGCTTGATAAAATTTTGTGTTTACATTCACTAATTATTGATTAACTTAGATTTTCTAACAACACCCCATGGCAGCATATCTACAGACTCGATCCTATGGTGTTTTTATGGGGAAAGTAAACAATCTGAAATTCCATTGGAAATTCGCTGAGTACGCAGGTCTGCTGCGACGGGAGTATTTTTAATGTTAAGCTCTTAATATTGGCTTTATATATACTGATGTAAATAGACTTCTCATCCAATGCATTTGTTTGATGCCAAATTTTGACCAGGTTCATGTTCGTCACACTGGAGGAGCTGCAATGGGTTTTCTAATTATTCAGCTTGTTTTACTTTTCTGCATAAGTACGGTATATTAGCACTAGCAAAAAAAATCCTTCATTATAAAATGTTTCATGCAAGGTTAAGAAGAGGGTTAAAACTGATTTACCTATCATAGGGCACTTGTACTTCATGTGCGTCACAAGAGACAGTGCCATCGTGAATCAGCTTCAAACACACCTATGCTATGAAAAATCTATTCATTTTAGTGTATACAGTGTGATTGAAAAGTCCTGGAACGATGAAATATATTTTTTACCATTATATATAGAATAATGAGTCTTGGTATATCAATAATGGTCATAAATGTCTACTCTTTTAAGCTATTATAAATTTTTTACCCCTTAAGGGGGACGGCCCACTAGGAGTCAGACAAAATTCTTAAATGGCAGCGTAGGTCGAGATTGGTATCAAATTAAAGTCTAGTTTGCGGCACTGTACTCTGAAAAGTAAGACCTTTAATTTGATACCAAATTCGACCTATGCTGCAACTTAAGAATTTTGTCTGACTCCTCGTGGGCCGTCCCCCTTAAGGGATGAAAACGTGATAATAGCTTAAGAGAGTAGAAATTTATGGCCATTATTGATATACCAAGTCTCATTACTTTATATATGCGGTAAAAAATATATTCCACCGTTCCGGGACTTTACAATCACACTGTATAGTCATTGCTATAATATAACTTGGCTGTAAGATTATAAAAGTTTCTTATAGGGTGCAAAATATCAACAGCATCAATCTGCAGATCTATTACAATTCCAGTAGGTATTATACTATTTTTTTCAATTTTTCTATACAATTTAAAAATACCCCACCATTGCATCATACCTACATACTCAGCGAATTTCTAACAGAATTTTTTTCTATTTCCCCATCAAAACCATGGAAATGAGTATGCAATTTGGGCTTTGTAAGCAAACCGGAATATAAGTTAAACCCTTCCTAATTTACTTGAGGAAGAACCTTTATATTCACTTGAAAGTTTTTATGAAAAAAAGAAGAACACAAAGAATTTATATTGATGAAAAAGAAGAAACCATATGGAAGAAATTAGCATACAAAACCTATTATGTATTATAAATTTAAGTTAGATTAAGTATGCCTAACGCATGTTTACATGTCTGAGGTGAATAAATTATTTATTTATTATTTATTTAATTAATGTAAATATCAAATTTGGCCAAGATATGTCAATAAATAAGCAAAATAGAAGGTTTATGTTTACTATTGCTTACACCAGTGGCTGAAGTATAATAATTCATTTTTCACCAAGTAAACTATATGAATACATCCAAAATATCATCCTAAGGTAGCCAGGCTTCCATTTTGATCATTATTTGTGACGTCACTTCCGGGATATCAATTGATGTAGTCCGCTGGTGGCACCCCTCGCATGAGTCACTGCAAGGCATGTTTGAGGGGTTAAAATAAAATAACTGTTTAGACACCGAGTAAATAAGACAAATGCATCCAAAATATTATCAGAAGATCGCCAGCCCTCTATTTTGGTCATTATTGATAAATCACTTCCGGTACGTCGATAGATGTAGTCCACGTGGCCCAGGTCGCGTGAGTCACCGCGAGGTTAAAGTAGTCCGTTTACTGCCACAACTGTTTGTAATGACCACAAACTTTTTTTTTTTTTCAAACAACATGTAATAAATACCCCCTGTCGCAGCAGACCTGCGTACTCAGCGAATTTCCAATGGAATTTTGGTATATTTTCTATTTCCCCATAAAATCTATGGGGATGAGAGTATGTAGGTTTGCCGCCATATGGGTTTTGTTGGTAAATATAAGTTAAACCCTACCTAGTGATTGTACATATCAAAATTTATAAGGATATGGTGTTCTTTTTATTTTTCCCATAAACCCTATAGGGGTGAGTACGTAGGTTTGCCGCCATATGGGTTTTCTAAGCAAATATAAGTTAAACGCTTCCTAATGAATGCACATACCAAATTTTATCAAGATATGTCAGCAAGATAGAAGGTTTTGTTGATTTCCCTTAAGAATAACATTGAAAACATACTTTTTGGATTTTCTCCATAACCATTTAGGCTAGGTAAAAAATTCAAAATACTAGATTGTTTGTTTTTTTAGCTCTTTTAAATGGTTTAAGTTAAAATTGTTGAATTGTATAAATAAAAGTAAAGAAAGCCAAAAACCCATTTTTAACCCTTTTGAAACCCCATAAAACCCCCGTTGCCATGGTCCGATCATTCTAGTTCGCGAACTCAATCTAGTAGATGGTGGTGTAAGGGGGGAACTGGATTAATATTGTTTATTTAATTATTAATTATTGATTGTTTGGGTTTTAAATTGTGGGTTTCAGGTGAGGTCAAGGAAGTAATGTAAGGAGGAAGTATTTTGAGCTTGCTGTTGTATGAGTAGACTGGAACTGTTATTAAACAATAGCTTGTTTATGCTGACCTATTGGTAGCTCTGGCTTAAATAGGTCAGCAGACTTAGATTCGGGGGAGTATGTCTAGTGCAGTGATATGAGTGTATAGGTTTAGGGGGGTTAGGTCAGAGGGGCCATGGGGCTCAAGGCCTGGGGCCCGGGGTAAGTCCAAATTAGTTGGGGTTTTCTAAATTAAGGGGGGTCCGATCCAAAATTGATTATTTGTTTAAAGTTTTTCTAGTTTAAAGGTTTGAGTTATTTCTTTGGAAGTTCCAGTCTACTTAACCCTAACATTAAATTTAATAAATGTATAAGTTGAATTCCGTTCTTGTTTATCATTAGTTGAAACGATTGTATTTTCTGTTTGTTATGTTGATTTTAATATCTGTTAATTATATTTGGTTTGAATCTTAACATGTCTCTCTTATTTAATGAGCTACGCCCTCAGTCATGTAGTGTGGCTTCTCAGTCTGGCCAACTGGGAAGTCGCATTCATGACACTGGCTTAAACCCCTGTACCAAATTTCATCAAAATCGGAGGTTCTGTTCAAAAGTTATCGTGTTCACGGACAAATAGATATATATATATATATATATATGTATATATACATATATATCAGTTTGAACGAACGGTGTTTTTGGCTTCTAGGGACCTCAAAACGAAAAAGTATCATGGTCCCGGGCTTAGGTCTTACCGTGACTACTACCGTGATAGCGCATTCCCTATAGGGAAATTTTTTTTTTTACATTTTTATTAAAAATGACCTTCGTTCTTTATATTTTTCCTGAATAAATTATGTAGATATTATTTTATTTATGTTTTAGTAGACTTTCAAGACCATAGAATTTTGATCGAAAAAATTAAGCCAACATGAAAAGGGTGTAGTAAAAAATAAAATAAGGTCGTTTATGGTTGTGTAGCTGCGTGGCGGGGGCTTGTAGTCCCTGACGCCGTGCGCCGCTACGGGTGTTAACGTTTCACATGCATTTTGTATTAGTAAAAGCGCGGGTGATCAACCTTAATAGAGAAGGTGTTTTACAGTTTTTTGTTATACTCCAAGGAAAAGTGTATTGAATAAAGCTGTCATTTGTGGGTATTATATGTACCGTCTGTCAGTCTTGTAATTAAATTCATGTTAAAATCTAAAGATTTATTGATCCAATAGGCCTACACAATAAAAATTTCAGCCCTGTAGGTGAAGTAGGCTTGAAGGAATTGTACCAATATATGCTTGAGTACTTCTGACCTCCATAGCCCTCAAAGTAGCTGTCTGAAAAAATTATACGTCATATTTACAACGTAAGAAGATACTTAAAGAAAAATATTGCAAACAAATTTTTGACTGCACAATCTTAAATCCAGTCCGGACATGAAACCTGATTGGGCGATGCTGTACAAAAACTTGAACAGAGAAATTTCATTTTAAAGATGACTTTCTTCTTTAAGGTCCATGAACATATAGACAACTAAAAAAAAAACAACATTTTTACGAATGCAGAACGCCATGCATTGCCGTTTGACAGTGCGATACTCTTTTAATACATAGAAACAGGCCTATAAAATTGTATTGGCTAACTACAAATTTTAGCATACAGTTGGTTACACGAGACGTGAGACAGCCCGCCAGAATTTGTTCTAAATATGAGCAAATTGGCTCTATCTTGTGCAACATGGAGTGGATTAATCATTTTAGTGATATAAAGTGAAATCAATACTAAGGTCTTCATTTCAAATTCAGGCTGTTAAACTGCCCAAATATAGCACAAATCCTGGCGGGCTGTCTCACGTCTCATGCAACCAACTTAACTTAGTCTGCCTCTAGTGCAATCTACCATAAAATGAATGTATTAATAGAGAAATAAACAAGTAAATTAAAAATTTACATTTAAATTTATTAATATGGGTAAAAATTAATGCACTTAAATAAATTTTGCATACAAAAACCACGGAAGATCTATAAACAAAATAATCAATTATGGTTGATGTAATATGTTTGTAACAACTGTACCTATGCCAGATAGAAGTAAGTTAAATAAAAATATATTTATTTAAAATATGAATAAAACATATTTATCTTCTTCAAATTTAAAACAAATCGTTTGAGGAGAAATATAAGCCTACGCCTAGTTTATAAATAGCAGCTTATGGACTGAAAGCTACTTTACACTACCTTTGTAAACAAATATTGAAAGCACTTCAATTTCCCAAACATGTGGCATATACGTCATGTCTACCAACTGTCTCACATTTCCCCAAAACATTGGGTGAATTTTCAATTCACTATTTTAATTGTTAAAGAGCAATAGTCATATAATATTAATTTTAGTTTAATGTTTTTAAAAATTAAAAGCCAATAGAAGAGTTACAAATAGATCAGTAGTCTATTTCTGTTGATATAAAAAAAATTTTAGGAGTATTTTGTTTTGTTCAGGTGGCAGTTTTCTCTGTGAGGAAGGTTTAAGGGAGGTTTGAGAATTCCGTTTTTCAATTGAGGAAGGTTTGAGGCCGGTTTGAGGAAGGTCTGAGGCCGGTTTGAGGACGGTTAGAGGTGAGGAAGGTTTGAGGGAGGTTTGTGAATTCCGCCCTATGTCATCACACTCACCTAATCAGCAATAAGCTACACTTGTCAGCCATAACACTTCACTTTAAAATCTGCTTTTGTAGGGTTGGTTCTTTTCCAACAACCGAATTGCATCTAATGACCATAAATTTCATCTAATTTATATGATTACTTCCATTCACAAATAGGAAAAAAATCTACATTTACCTAAACAAACAAAAAATTTGTTAGAATCGGCATATTTTTTAAATTTTGGATTTAGAATGGCGAAACGCGAATTGTAACCTATTTTGAAGAGCATAAATAGATTCAATACTCAAATTAAATTGGCTACAAATTGGAGTACACAATGCAACGTACCTCTTTCTTTTCCTTGTTCTTGTCAATCTCCTTCTTGAGTTGCACCAGCAGATCGAGTGTCTCAGGCCGTGAAGTGTCATAAACCATGACGTAACCGTCGGCTTGCCACGACTGACACGCTTGCCGCGCGTGAGTCACACTCTCTAGACCAGCTGTGTCGTAGAACCGCACCTTCTCCTTGGTGCCTCGTTCTGTCTCCACACAAGCCACGTATATGTCATCTATTGTGGCCTGCAGAAACTGTGGGGGCAACCAACATTTAAAATCCGAATAGGACACCATTCAAATGAACTAATCTAATATAATTATTTCTTTTTTTTGCGCTACACCATTGTTCTATTATACTTAAAATGTAAGTAACTGAGTTAAATGAGATAAACTTAAAAAAAGCTAGATAGAGTTTATGTGTTAGTCATTTGAGGTCAAAATTATACAAATGTACACTTATTTTAATATTCAGTCTCATTTGGGACCTACAAGCCATATTTAATTAGACTAGGCATCTCCTATATTGATACGTGAGGGCTGTTTTTTGTGAAAAAAACTCCTCCGTTATTTCTGGACGAAATTAAATGTTTGAGATGTCATTAGATTCGTCTCAGTTCGTAGTTTAGCATTAAGGTTTTAGATTTTTGATATTTGTACTCTGAAGGGCATGGGAAGCCCTTAAAGTTTGTTTTTTTTCCATAAGATTAACATGGGGAATAATTTTTATTAAATTGAAAATAAAACAGCTGTTCATAGTTAAATCATGAAAACACATGTTAAATGCTAAACAGAACTTTGAATTGTTTATGTAAAGGGGCAAGGTTTTATTACAAGGTACTTGGGTAAATGCAGCGCATTGCGCTGCACAGGTACCCCTAGTATTAATTAATTATGCTAAGTCAAACATGGTCGATGTTTGATAGTATCAATACTAGGATACAACCGTTCTCCATAAAAATAAGAAATACCCCCGTCGCAGCAGGCCTGCGTACTCAGCGAATTTCCAAACAATCTTGAGATAACTTATTGTATTTTCCCCATAAAAACCATAGGAATGGGTATGTAGGTTTGCTGCCTTGGGATGTTGTTAGAAAATGTTAGTTTTGTTAGGAAGTGTAATAGTTATGGTAGGTAAATGTCAAACTGTATCAATATTCGGAACTTTTTAATTTTTCCCATAAACCCCATGGGGGTGAGTATGTAGGTTTGCCGCCATATGGGTGTTGTAAGCAAATATCAGTTAACTCCTACCTAGTGAATGTACATACCAAATATTATCAAGTTATGGTGTTCTTTTCATTTTCCCCATAAACCCCATAGGGGTGAGTACGTAGGTTTGCCGCTATGTGGGTGTGGTAAGCAGGTATCAATTGAGCCCTACCAAGTGAATGTACATACCAAATTTTATCAAGTTATTCCAATAAATAAGCGAGATACAGGGTTTTGTTAATTTCCCATAAGATTAACATGGAAAACCTATTTTTGGCTTTTCTCCGTAACCTGTTAAGCCAAGTTAAAAATTCAAAATACTAAATTGTTTGTTTTTTTAAGCTCTTTTAAATGGTTTTAGTTAAAATTGTTGAATTTTGATAATTATGCTCCAAAAATGCAAAAAAACCCATTTTTGACCCTTTTGAAACCCCATAAAACCCCGTTCCCATAACCCGACAATGCTGGTTCGCGAACTCATGAAAATAGACCTAGTCTTACACCTTCATACCAAATTTCATCAAAATCGGAGGTCCCCTTCAAAAGTTATCAGTACCACGGACACATAGATATATATATATATATATACCCCCGTCGCAGCAGACCTGCGTACTGAGCGAATTTCCTGAGAGTTATTTTTTCAACATCACAGAACTTTGTGGCTATCTTATATAATTAATTAATAATCTTTAGAAGGAAATATGATATATTTAATGGCATTTTTTCTGAGTTAATTATTTATACTAGTATACGTGTTGCTCGAAATCGAGCAATTTATTTTAATACAATACAAAAGTTACTTTTAACTCTAAATCAATGACATCCGACCAATCCAATATTGTGAATCTCTTCAATCACCAAAACTACACGTATTTACAGCTGATTATTATCAGATGTTTAAAAAGCTTTATTCAATCCCAAAGTTATTTAAATGGGTAACTTTGAGATTTCAATGGTGGATAGCGCCTTTATTTTCAGTCCGATTCTCATCAATTTTTGGCGGAAACAATTACAGGCCAAGCCCTATCCAATGACACCAAAAACTTGAAAATCGGTTGAAAATTGTAGGAGGAGTTCTCAAGACAAAAAAACCCTTAGCGTATTAAATAAGTATAGATTTAATAATTTATATAAGAGTATATTTATTGCAATAAATATTTTTTTACAGTAATAAAAGTGCCTATCCAAAGCTTCCATGCAAAAAGAATTATTTGTTTACAAATTCCAAAACATAAACATTCCAAATTTGACAAATGCAGAAGAAAGCTGATCAGCTGATTATTAGGAACAGACACCTTATTATCTCCATCTCTCTTGCTCCCATTATACACTTATTTTCCATGAGAATACCATGGGATTTGGCATGTAGGTTTGCTGCCATGCGGGTTTTTGATCAAATTTTTATTACTCATCAAATAGGACAGGTTCATAAAATTTTTTATTAAGATATGTTTATAAATAAGCGATATATAACTTTTTAAAGATTAACCCATAAGAATAACATGGGAAACTTGATTTAAATTTTCTCCATAACCAGTTAAGCTATTTTAATGATTCAACATACTAAATTGTTGGGTTTTTTAAACTCTTTTAAATGGTTTTAGTTAAAACTCTTGAATTTTGAAAATTGAGGTTCAAAAATGCCAAAAACCCATTTTTTACCCCTTTGAAACCCCATAAAACCCCGTTCCCATAACCCGACAATGCTGGTTCGCGAACTCATGAAAATAGACCTGGTCTTACACCTTCATACCAAATTTCATCAAAATTGGAGGTCCGCTTCAAAAGTTATCGGTACCACGGACACATATATATATATATATATATATATATATATATATATATATATATATATATACATATATATGAAAATGAACGAACGGTGTTTTTGGCTTCTGGGGACCTCAAAATGAAAAAGTAAAGTGGTCCCGGGCTTAGGTCTTACCATGGCTACTACCGTAATAGCGTATTCCCTATAGGGAAATTCGCTAATATATATACTGTGACGGCTCGTGCCGCCAGCACTCAATATAGTAGCGATTTTCGAGGCACTGGCCACAGCGCCGGTATCCGACAGCCTGTTTCTAGAACCTTCTCGAATCGGTCCGCGGAGCGAAAGATATTCCGAAGCACGGTCGCTCTCCCCCATTTTCGCCTCCGAACGACCCAACCAACTTCTCATGTACATCGCTGCAACGCCATGCTCGGATAAGTAGTAGTAATTAAGTGGGGGTTTCCGTTAGGCTAGGGATGAGCGGGGGAATGATAATTAATTAATTAATCTCAAGAAAATTTATTATGTAACCAATCAATTAAGGCTGTAACTTGTTCTGTAGAGGTAGTCTGGAACCTTAACGCTCATGTCGATTCACGACATGGCCATCAAGTATAGGATGGGTTAGATTTCTAGATTCTCATTATTATTAGTTAATTCACCTTGCAATTAATTTAGTATACGTAGATTATAATTATCTCATCAAAATGGCTCGTTCTGGTCTGTGCTTGGCTACGATCCGTCTCTGGGTAGTACCCTCAGAGTGTCCCTTCGGATACGTTTCCCAATTCAGTCAATAAGGCACGTAATTCCCAGGTATCTCATTACACGATCAAACCTCAACCCTCACCAATTTCCATGGTCACCTTTGGGTTAATCACCTACAGCCTAGAGATGCCCAGTCAGCCCATTCATGTTGTTGTTTGAGCTCAGTAGTATATCACCTCAGCTTCCCAATAGTTTCACACTAGCTCGATACCACCATAGGTCCACTGTCGGCATATCCCAACACCCATTATCCATAGTTCAACCGACATATTCCCGTTTCAATATATATATATATATATATATATATATATATATATATATATATATATATATAGATATATATATAGATATATTGAAAAACATTATAATTAAACAGAGTAACCTTTTTTTATTTATGAAATTAGTTTATTAACACCGACATGTTTCGGACCTTAAATTTCGGATAAATTATTCGATGTAGAGGTAGCAATAAGACAGACAGAAAAAGACATCCAGGACCAAATAAGATTTAATTTTACTCATGAACTAAGTAAGTACAATGGGTCAAATAGTAAAGTTACAAATAATATATCCCAAAAAACTAAAGATGACATGAAAATAATAAACTCAATATCGAAGAAACTGATTGAAAACCAAGCGATCATAACTAAAGCTGACAAGAGTAACACCGCCGTTATAATAAGTAAAGAAGATTATGACACAAAAGTAGAAGAGTTTTTGAAATGTGATCAGTTTAAAAAACTGAACTCTGATCCAACTACAGAATTTATGAAAATTACTAACACAGCAATTAATAATTGTTCAAGTATTCCTAAGATTGTTAAGAATCAACTTAAAACTATTAAACCTCAAGCCCCAACTTTACGTGGTCAACCGAAGATTCACAAAGATGATATCCCAATCAGACCTGTAGTCAATTATAGAAATGCACCAACCTATAAAGTATGTGGATACTTGCAAAGAAAAATTAAAAGAAACATTAGTAATGAACAACGGTTTAATGTTATTAATACCCAGGATTTGATTAACAAAATTAAAGACATAAAGATTCCTCAAAACGCAATATTTTTGTCATTTGATGTGAAGAACATGTACACTAATATCCCTATTCGAACAACGCTGAATATTTTAAGAGATGAACTAATCCAGTGCAATAAGTTATCAAAAAACGAAATCAAAGACTTAATGAAGCTTTCAAAAATTGCGCTAGATCAAAATTACTTTATGTATGAGTCATCCTGTTATATTCAAAAAGAAGGGTTAGCAATCGGATCACCCCTATCAGGACTGTTAGCAGATATCTACATGCACAAGTTAGAAGCAAATGATATTCTAAATCAGAAGAATCCATACCATAAAAATATAATTTACTGGTACAGGTATGTAGATGACATAATTTGCCTTTTTGACGGAACCAAAGAAGAATCAGAAAACTTATTACAATATATTAATTCTCTGTCAAAAACAATAAAGTTTTCAGAAGAAATCCAAGAAGAAAGCATCAACTTTTTAGATCTCACGATATCCAAAGAAAATGAGAAACATTTATTTGAAATTTTTAGAAAACCATCTACAAGTGACTGTATTATTCCTAAAGACTCAAGCCATCCGTGGGAACAAAAGATGACAACATTTCATGCAATGATTAATAGACTGATCAACATTCCCATGAAAAGAAAAAGCTTCAACAAAGAGAAAAATGCTATAAAATATCTAGCTTACAAAAATGGTTACAACCCTAAAATGATAGACAACATGATTAATAAGAAATTAAAAAAGAAAAAGGAATACAATAAAGTAAAGATAAGTAAAGAAGAAAAAGGACAGAAATATATAAGTCTTCCATATAACACTCACTTCAGTAAGGCGATAAGAAAAACTTTCAGATCCGAATTTAAAGTTAGTTTCAAAACTAAGAACAATGCCCTAAGAATGATCAACAATAAAATAAACAAACAAAATGCAATAAATACAAATGATAACTTTAATCGATCAGGCATATACAAAATAAATTGTTCTGAATGCCAAAAGTTTTACATAGGACAAACAGGGCGGTCATTTAATTGTAGATACAAAGAACACGTTCAGGCTTACAAATCAAGAAATCAAACGACTATGAAATCAAACGTAGCTGAACATATGATAAAGACCAACCACACATTTAGAACAATAAAAGAAGATTTAGAAATAATTGAATTTGGATCAAAAAGAAACAAACTGGACGTAAAAGAAGAATTTTACATATACTCCTTCAGTAAAAAAGATAGAGACAATATAATAAACACGATGCAAGTTAACAACAGAAACCCAATATATGACACAATTATACAAATGAAAGAGAACCAAAGGCCAGCATAGTCATATTACAAAAATTAATTTAAAACCATATGGAAGAAAAAATCATCAGTTAATTTTGTTTATTTATGTATTTAATTTTATTAGAGGTTAACATTATATTCATTTAGTTCACCGTGATCATGGACCTTAAGGTCCGAAACATGTCGGTGTTAATAAACTAATTTCATAAATAAAAAAAGGGTACTCTGTTTAATTATAATGTTTTTCAATGTTATAAAAGTAGCCCTAATCATATCAAATCTAATATAGATATATATATATATATATATATATATATATATATATATATATATATATATATATATATATATATAGATATATATATATACATATATATGAAAATGAACGAACGGTGTTTTTGGCTTCTGGGGACCTCAAAATGAAAAAGTAACATGGTCCCGGGCTTAGGTCTTACAATGGCTACTACCGTAATAGCGTATTCCCTATAGGGAAATTCGCTAAAACCCCATAATGCACCAGACCTGGGTACTCGGTAAATCTCCAATTGATCCGAATCTCAAGGGTGCAGAATTTGTCCGATCCGGCATCTAGGATCGGGGGGAAATTTCCAGGTGTCTGGGGAAATAATAATTTTTTTAGATATATTTAAGTACTAAGAAGTAGGCCTACTGGAAAGTATTGAAATGATTTTAATTATTATTCTGAATGACACAATTTCTTGTTGGGTGGGGTTTTTTCATTAATTATTTAAAATTTATTGGGCTACACCCACCTAAATATGTATGGTGCGTGGATCCTTCGTCAATTGGTAAACACAAAAAACACAACACACACGTACACAAAATCAGATCCCGCTATCAAATTCCGATTCACGCATCATACATATTAAGGTGGGTGTAGCCTAATAAATTTTAAATAATTAATGATTTTAATTACTTATATTTTAATATAATGAACTAAAAATTAAAAGGCAAAGTCCTATATGTCGCATATCTTTGGAGGAAATCTTTGATCGGTAACAATAGGATTGGGGGAAATTTTTGGAGTCAACACATTTTCTGCACCCCTGCCGAATCTTAAGCCTGTCTTAAGCGAATCTTAAGCAACCTAAAAGGATGCAATAACAACGTTGGGAGCAAGAGAATAACAAAGTTTTAATGGAATGCCTGAACCCTTTCGTGTCCGTTACAGTGTGTGGGCGTTCCATTTTAACGTGTGTTATTACGTCGTAAAACATTTTGTCGTGTCGCGTCCGTTTCGTTGTGCAACCAGCCTTATTGTTCAATAAACATAAGATTTGGTGAAAATCATCAATTAACCCCTCATGAAAGCATAAAATATATTGTTTCAACAGGCATTAAATAATTAAGTAACGATAGTTTCAACAAAAGACCAATCAGTAGATCAGTTACCGCACTTAACTGTATCTTTGGTGTAGTTTCCATAGATAGCTTGTTCCAGAATAGCTGTTTTGCCAACACCTTTCATTCCACAAACAATAACTCTTGTTGTCTTTCCCATAATAACCAACTACCAACAAGAAATCTGGAAAAAACATCGGACATACAGTTAGTTATTTTCCTATTAGTTTGTCAGTTTGTCCCTAAAGTCAGTTTGTTCCTATATGTTATTTTCTCACAATTTGTTAAAGTATATATTTCACATTACTCATACATATTTCAGTTTTAGAAACAAACATAGGTACCGTATATCTTGAATGCCTTCAACCAAACCTCATCCAAAATCAAAGTTAGACAAGTCCTAGGAGGAGCATTGGATTCAAGCGTGCCATCAACAAAACTAGTTCCATCCCATGGAAAAGTGTTAAGGTATGAACACACAGAATTCGGAATGATGCTTCAAAAACAAATGTGTAGTTTGTTATGGGAAGGAACACACAGAGAGCTGCGCCAGACGGCGCGGTGCGGCGCGACTCCACTTGAAACAGTTTAGTTTGATTTTATGGAGGGTCAACATTCGTTTTTCCTATAGATGTGGATAGCCAGTGTCTAAATGCAATGCTTTTTAGGCCTGCACTGTGGCAGGCAAAGCATAAATCCTATACTATTGTAGCGAACCCAAACCTTGGTCCGTCTACCACTTTAGGGAGCGTAGCTAATTAATTCTAATCAGGGATAATGTGGGTTTCTACTTAATAACAGATACACGTGTTTGAGCGGACCTTTCTTTTAATCAAATCAAAACCCTATCCATACAAAAATACAAAACATAAACTGGACTCTAATAATTTCTTATACAAAATATCTTCTCAAACAAAACAAAACAATAATATTCTCTCTTAAAACATTTACTCTGGACGGCAAAGTCGCTCTGGAGGTTGTGCAATCTGATCAACTGAGACTTTAATTTAAACTCAAACAAACTTATTTCTTCTTAAATATGCTACAGAAATTAAACCCTCTTTCCTTAAAAACTCAACTACAATAAAAACTTAAAGACTCAACCCAAAAGAACTTTAACTAACTCTTTAACTCGAAAACCCCAAGAACTTCTAACAGGGCCTATTTTCCCAAAATCAACCAAATACGGTTACTCACCTACGACCGCCCCGGGTCCAGGCACCGCTCTCCCCAACTACAAGCAAGTTGACCTATATATTAGATCGCACCTCGCCTCTGACCTTCAGTTCGATGAACCCAGTGTTTTTACCTCCAAAGCGCCTTGCCATCCAGCGGGACCTTGACTCTAGTCATGACCGTTGCGGCCTCCTACTAAAGTACACAATGTTCATAGTCTTTTATCTAATAAAAAATCCCTAAATACATCTCTCCTTCACACTATTAACAGGGAGTGTCTGTAGTGATGTATTTACATTTAATCTCAATATCTCGCGGGAAGAATTTGATTAAAATTTATATTTAACATTACTAGTGTACCTAATGCTTGAAATTGAGCAATTTAGTTTCTATACTGATAAAAATTTCTTGTACTATAAAGGTGCGTTTACACTGGAGTTGTCAACCAAAAGTCATCAACAATTTTAGTCGACAACTGTGGTCGACAACCAAATAAAACAAAGTTGTTGACCAAATAAATGCACGTTTACACCAGATTGCCAACCAAAATTTGTTTATTGAATTATTCTATACTACACTGGTTGTCAACCAAATTTTGGTCGTCAACCTAAATTTGGTCATCAATCTAATGAGTTGCTGTTGCGTTTACACTGAGATATAAAAAATGGTTGACAACTTTTGGTCGACAACTGCAGTGTAAACGCGCCTTAACAGATTGTATATATACTAGCTGTTGCCCGTCACGGCTTCGCCAGTGTGAATTAGTTTTTTTAATCTCTTTGAAGACCAACTAAATCTTTTTCATTAGGATATACATTAAGATTAATACATTGAAATAGTGTGAGCGGGGCACCTATGAGCAAAGAGGAACGACCATGTCAAATATTAACTCCGGAGGACATAATTTTTTAAGTCCAGTGGGGCGGAGCCCTAACAAACTTCAAAAACTATATTTCCAAAACTGTTTCTTAGTGACTTCCTATGGGCAAAGATTAACATCCATCTCAAGTCCAGTGGGGTGGTGAGCCCTAAAGGAAATTTGCAAAATCGTTTCCTAGTGAATGCTTATGAACAAAGAGGAACGTCCATGTCAATTTTCAACCCCGTAGGCCATAGAGAAATTTTTAAGTCCAGTGAGGCGGAGCCCTAAGGAATTCAAAAATTATACTTCCAAAACAGTTCCTTAGTGAGTGTATGAGCAAAGTGGAACATCCTTGTCAAATTTCAGCCCCGTAGGCTCTATAGTAGTTTTGAAGTCCTGAGGGGCGGAGCCCTAAATGAGTTCAAAAACTATATTTGCAAAACCGTGTCTTAGTACCTTTGAATAAAGAGAAATGTCCACATCAAATGGTAACCCCAAGGTTCTGTGGGGCGGAGCCCTAGAGGACTTCAAAAACTATATTTCCAAAACCGTATCTGTTCAATTTATATACAGTAAATATACATGAAGTTTAGAATTTATATACAGTAATACATGAAGCAAACCACACCCCATTAGTTTAATAATTGACTTTAATTATCATATGCTTTCAATATTTGTATTTTAACTCACATGTCATTGTTTATAAAATTCTTTACACTTGTTTAGAATATACCTCAATCTCATCTCTCTTTTCAAGGTCTTAGTTTCTTTTTAATATCTTACCTCAGGCCCTTCGAGTATTTTGATCAGTTTTCCCTTCAGCATCTTTGTGAATACCTATGAGCAAAGAGGACCGTCTATGCCAAACATTAACCCTGTAGCCTCTACTGTAATTTTGAGGTTATTTGGGGCAGACCCCGAAGGAAATATGTAAACAACTTTGTATTAAACACCTATGACCAAAGAGATCACTTCAAATTTCAACCCTGCAGGCCCTATAGTTTATAGATTCGTTATTTTTTACAATTCGTATTGTAATTGGCCATAATTGTGACATTATATTGAAATTTCGAAGACATGTGGGGCGGAACCCTGAAGATATTTTTGAAAAGCGTTTCTTAGTGAGAACCTATGAGCAAAGAGGAACGTCCATGCCAAAATTCAACCTGTAGGCCCCAAAAGTAATTTTGTAGTCCCTTGGGGCGAAGCCCTAAGATGCTTTACAAAAGTGATTCTTAGTAAGGCACTTATGGGCAAAGTGTATCTTCCATTTCAAATTTCATCCTCTTAGGTCATCTCTGGCTTTTCATATTCGTTGTTTCCTATAGATTCATATTGAAAATTGGCCATAAGAATAACTTTGGACCTAAATTGAAATAGTGTGTAGCAGAGCCCTGGTATGATTTTGCAAAACAGTTTCGTAGTGAGCACGTAAATATGAGCAAAGAGGAACGTCCACGTCAAACTTCATCATCATACATCCTATAGATTTTCAAATTCGTTGTTTCCTAGATTCTAACAAAAAATTAGCTATATAAATAACATTCGATAGAAATTTTGAAGTACTGCGTTGCGGAGCCCTGATGAAATTTGCAAAACCGTTTCTTAGTGAGCAAAGAAGAACGCCCATGCCAAATGTTAACATCGTAGGTCCCGTAGTTTTTCAAATTCGTTGTTTCCTTGATTTGTACAAAATATTGGCCGTAAGAATAATATTAAATGGAAATTTTGAAGTACCGTGGGGTGGAGACCTGATGGGATTTTGCAAACCCCTTTCTTAATGAGCATTTTTTAACACAGAGGAACGTCCATGCCAAATTTCAACCCTCTATGCCCTATGGTTATGAAGATGAGTGAGTGGTATTTGACAGAGCAGCTAAGCTAAACTCGAACTATCTTTACACCAGTTAAATTGTTTACAAAAAGATAAATACCCCCGTCGCAGCAGACCTGCGTACTCAGCGAATTTCCAAACGATCTTGAGATATTGTCTTTTCCCCATAAACACCATAGAAATGGGTATGTAGGTTTGCTGACTTGGTATATTGTTAGAAAATGTTAGTTTTGTTAGGAAATGTAAGAGTTACGTTAGGTTAATGTTAAACTGTATCAATATTCGGCACTTTTTAATTTTCCCCATAAACCCCATGGGGGTGAGTACGTAGGTTTGCCGCCATGTGGGTGTTGTAAGCAAATATCAGTTGAACCCTACCAAGTGAATGTACATACCAAATTTTATCAAGTTATTCCAATAAATAAGCGAGATACAGGGTTTTGTTGATTTTCCATCTCTCTCTCGTATGTTTAGCCGTTTAGGCCGTTTCCTCTGGCGCTATCTCTATTTGGAGTGCTCAAGTTCAGTTTACAGCGCTCTTAGCAGAAGAAAATGTTGGCCAATTTTTAACATGGGATGGGACCTTCTTTACATTTTTGTATTCGTTGATTTTACTGAGCACAAATAACACTGGATTTACCATCACTGGGCACAAATTAGAGTTTATGTGATTATAAATGGGAATAATGTCCATTAAATACACTGTTTGTTAATTAAATAAATATAAATCCATAGTGGGATCAATTTTATCAGGCTTGTTGAAGAACCATGTTAAATAAGGAGAAGAGGTTGTTGAAAGCACATTTTTACTAAGATGAATGTTTACATAACAATGTTTACAATTGGAATTGCATTATTTAAGTATCGGCTGATTAGTATAAATTAGATGGTTTAACAGTGACGTAACTAGGGGGGGCGGGCGGGGCACATGCCCCGGGCGCAGGGTTTTAGGGGGCGCAGAATCGGCAGCCGATCGGGAGAAAGGGGCGCAAGCTGGTATGATATCCATGAGTATATACTTGTCACGAGCGCTACACAATACAAGGCATACAAATCGTGGTATACGCATATTGCATATTGATAAATAATGGTAATGATTGGCCACTGTCATTGTGAACATAATAGTATTTAATGATAATACTGAACTAAGACAGTTGATATCGATGGCAAATCTTATCGCTACTTACCGGTAATGGCAACGGCAAAAATAACAGCGCGTCAACGAGACATAACAGAGGGCGCCATAGCTAGATAAATCACCGTTCCTTCAGGTTGCATCGAGTTCCTTAGGCAATTCATTCTCGGAATCGCTCGCGGCCAAGACTGGGGTTGCACTTATGTTGATGAATTTGTGTCGCTCTATTTTTTCGTACATCCGATAGATCTACTAAAGTATTCAGCCGCATTTTATGACTATTTATTGATATGATTGAACCTGTTTGCTTGTATTAACATTAAAATCATGCCGAGAAGACCATCTGGTGCAGAGAATCGGGCATATCTAGCAATAATTACTATTTACTACTGAACACAATATCGCTTCCAAGCTGTCCTTCAAGGCTCCGCTCTACCTGAGCCCGAATGCCGCCTCGCGGCCGTAGCGCTAGGCGAGTTTTATGGCTGCAGAAGTTTACGAGAATCGTGTTTTAAAATTAGGTAACCAATTAAGATAGCGTCCTTAACTTTTTATAAAAGTAGGAAGACGGATCTCGTCTTCTCTACAGTAGTTTTAGAATTTTTTAATAAAACTTCTAATTCAGTTATAACGTTTTAAACGTTAAACTCATCTGTAACTGTTTAAACTCATCTGTTTTCCTCTAGTGGCCAGTTTTATAGATGCAGAGGTTAACGGGAATCGTGTTTTAAAATTAATAAATTAAGATAGAGATCGGCTCTTAAATTTTTTTAAAGTAAAGATTCAGATCTCGTCTTCTCTCGTTTTACATATTTATTTTAATACACTTTCTAATTTCAGCTTTAACTGTCTAATATTATCTGTTGTTCTCGATTTTTAACTGAAGTATTCTATTAGTTTTGATGAAATAATTACCAAAGTGTAACAAAGGTAATTTAGTAGGTACTGTTATTCTTCTTTAATATGACAACTTACTTATAGGTCTAGGCTGCATTTAGCAGAAGATAACACGACTCTAAAAAAAACTTACATTTGGGTGGCACGCCACGGTTAGACCGGAGCCTTAAGGACATAGTGGACACTTTTGCGGTTAAGAAAGCTCGTAAGATCAAGTTGTAACTGATATATTATGTTTCACTAAGCTTAAGCAGACTTTTCAAGCTTTTATAATCAATTTCACTAGATGCACAGATGTCTAAAATGAATTTCAAATATTTAACGTATGCCATTATTGATTTAATTATTATAATTAATTTAAGAAGTGTTAATTCAGAACCATTTATGTTAGTGAAACTACTTATTTAACACTTCTATCTTTAAAACTAATCATTCATTTATTACAACGGTATTATTTAAATTATCAAATTTAAATATTAGAGAATTAATATATTTTATTTTGAAAGTTAATAGTATATTAAATGCAACCCTTGAACAGAAAGCTCAAAACTGGTCAAATTCAGCAGGTTCAAAGTTTCAGATGTGGTCGAGGAGTCGAATCAGAATGACTCGCTAACGTGGCCCCCATTTTAACATCGGGCAGATTTCATTGTTGTAGGCCTATATAGTTATGACAAGTTAATATTCCATTTTAATACCATCTTAATATTTGAATAGTTTATATATTTGTTAAAATACCAACAACAATTTTGTTACAGTGACATGTCTAACAACTAAGTTGTAAACTATAAAAAAGAAAATCTGGCTCAAAGTAAAATCGTGGCTTAGTGTGGCACCGTGCTATCTACGGCCATCTCTCGAATTTTGGGGGGGGGGGGGGGGGCGCCTAACCGAGTTCCTGCCCCGGTCACTAAAATCTCTAGTTACGTCCCTGTGGTTTAACAGTGTTACCAAATGTCTCGATTGAAATTATTTGCTTTACAAAGTATCTTGATTTTTACTTAACACTTGTAGTGCAGGAAAATTTCTCTACATGATTGGCCTTTCTTTAGTTTGAAAATTATACGAATTGCAGCTTTTTGTAATATAAATACATTTCTCACTTGTGCATTTGCATATACACAAAGCAGACTTTTAGCGAATTTCCCATAGGGAATAAGCTATTACCGTAGGTCTCATGGTAAGACCTAAGTCCGGGACGATGTTACTTTTTCGTTTTGAGGTGCCCAGAGACCAAAAATAATAGTCATTAAAATTTATATATACATATATGCTCTATCATATATATATATAAATATATATATATGAATATATGTATACATGTATATATGTATATATATATATATATATATATATATGTGTCCCTAGACACGATAACTCTCGTAAAATCGGTCCAATCGACACCAAATTTGGTAGAAATGTGTGCTTCTACGTTTATTCGGATGAGTTCGTAAACCAGACATATTGACCTACCGGAAGGGGTAGTTTTGGGGGGTTTTGTAACCAAAAAATGGGTTTTTTGCATTTTTCATATGTAATTTTTAAAAATTTTAATTTTCTATTTTCACCATTGGATTTAGCTCAAAAAAACTCACAATTTAGTATCTTGAAGCTTTGCTCTATCTCCATTGGTTACCGAGATATTAAAAAGTCTATAAAGACAGTACATTGTATTTTTGGGCTCCAATGTTAATCTTATGGAGAGTAACGATAAGTTAATATTCCACTTATTAACCAATATTTTTTGATGAAACTTGGTATTTAGCTTCATTTGGTTAAGATTCATCCATTTATGGTAAAAAAACTTGGTTTTGTGCTTATCATGGCAGCAAACCTGATAAGCATAACATCTTTTCCCATGTTATTCATATGGAAAATAGGCAAACTCGTTTATTTATGGACAGATGTAGATGAAACTTAGTGTATGGCTTCATATGGTCGAAATACATTTTTTTATGCTAAAATCCTACTTTTAGTGTTCCCTATGGCAGCATACCTGCATACTCTTTCCCTATATTTATCTTCAGGAGAATAGACATTTATTTCCCTATTTATGAGCACGTTATGAAATTTTTTTTACAGGTTTAGCTGGTCAAAATTAATATTACTAATTTGGAAATTCGCTGAGTACGCAGGTCTGCTGCGACGGGGGGTATTTAGAATCTCCATGCTATTCTTATGCAAGGTGACTGTAGGCCAGGGCCAGGTGAGCTACATCCCATAACAGCAATGGTGTCACTTTCTGTGACATCCGTGGATGTCGCCACAGAGGTTTTGTCGGTTAAAAAAGTGTTAACAATTCAAAATTTTACTCTTTGTTACCTGCAAGTTTTGCCAACGCTGCGGGAAACAATAATCGTTCTCGTTTGCGTTGGAGATTTTTTGTCTCAATTATTACTAAAATAAGGAATTTAAAAGCAAACTAGGGTAGAATTTATATGGAATTTGTTTTACCTTGATTGATAGGCCTAATTGTTAATTTGATCATTATTTAATGGTTTGTTATTAACAATAATCCAAATGTAAAATAGAGTAAGGTGGTGTCGTTACGATAAATATCGTACCCGTGGCAAGACTGCTTGATTATCTTTTTCAATCAGCTGTGTAATGGTAAATATTATAACGTAACATGACTTCCGTTTTAGTTTTGACGATTCATATCCGGAACACAAAAAATAGCTATTCAGCTGACCTTAGGAAGAAGTTATGCTTCTTCCTCTACAGACCTTGATTCTTATGGAGGAAGTTTTACGCGATTTCTCATTTCCTGTTAACATTGTGGATACGACGATAATTTTCCCATGTAATATGGGACTGAGACCTTTAATTTGAGACCCCTCCCATATTTCGGCGATTTGTATAACGCTTACAATTTTGCTCACGAAATTTCACTTACAGAATTATACATTTTGTAGATTGCTTCTGTTGGTGTGAATTATTTTATCATCTTCACTCAATGTTATCATCTGTGTCGGATAGCCCTCTGCGAAGCGGTGGGGCAGACGGGAGACATTAAGGAGCAAAACCGTGACGTCATTGAATTAGTTCCTTGAGTTGTCGCTACGACCAGTCTAGCGCTCAATACGCTTGATTTCGGAGTTGTCGTCTGCAACAACTGAATTGTTTACACTACTAACCTGCGACTGCGGAGCAGAGTATCAAACTATGGAACACATAGTCGAAGAGTGCCCACTGAGTGCCTTCCCCGAAGGATTGGCCGGTCTGCATAGCTCAAGTGAAGCTGGGCTGCAATGGCTTAGCACCCTGGATTTAGCTCTATAAAGAGAGATCTAATTTTTTTTTATTTTAGTGATTAGATTTTTACTTATACTGACTCAGGTGCTCTGCACCGCAGAATTTATTTTATTATTCTTAAACCATTGTGGCTGGCTGAATGAGCCATACGATATATATATAGCCTACTACTAACCTCTATAGGACTAGATGATGAATGGAAATGGGTAATTCTATCGTGGTTCTCTTTTCAAGGAGAATTTGAAAACCCTTTTACAAAATAAAAGATGTTTGTTTTTGTTTTGTTTTTATCAGGCCTAGCTTACATAAACTTAGGCCTGCTTTAGTTTTAATAGAGAAGGTTCAAATCGTTCAACATTTTAGGCCTAGCTAGGCTAACTTATAGTTTTGGTTAGTATGAAACGTAATTTTATGCAACTAAGTTTGACTGTCTTGTCTTAACAGTTAGACTATTCCTTAATTCCCCATAAACGAATCCTTGAAACGAATTATCGATGACTAAATTAAAAACAAACCTATAGTAGCAGTCATTGATAATCACATAAGGCCTTCGAAAACTACCTTGACAAGTTGAAAGGTACAGTGTATTTTGGTTTAAGTGGGTTTATTTATTTTTTTATTTTATTCGATAACTAACAAATTGATGACACTGTAGACATCTTCAATGAATTTTATTGTTTATAAATATTTCAAAGATTTAACCATGGATAAAGCATAGCTTTTGTATTGTCTTTTATCTAACCAAACTCTATGATGAAGATGGCCACGACTGCCATTGAAACTTTTTGATACCGTATCGAATAAAGATTAATAAATAAATAAAACTTAAGCGAAAAATCCTAAAAGGTCCTACAAAATTAAAGGTGTTTATTCATGTTATAGGTATTTTTTGTTTTGTTTTTATCAGGCCTAGCTTACATAAACTTGGGCCTGCTTTAGTTTTGATAGAAAAGATTCAAAGCGTTCAACATTTTAGGCCTAGCTAGGCCATATTTTTGGTTAGTAGGCTATGAAACGTAATTTTATGCAACTAAGTTTGACTATCTTGTCTCAACAGTTAGCCTATTCCTTAATTCCCCACAAACGAATCCTTGTCGGATTCAGTAAGATGTAGTTACAGTACCGGTAGTAAACTTGAAATTTGATCAAATTTTGTGGAACCAAACTTTAGGTGCAAGGTTTGGATTGCAGAATCCTACACCAATCTATCACACACAGAAGTTAAATTAACAATACATTTAAGAATGCCAATCTAAGAGTAAGCTTACCAAGCGAGACTAGCGGAATAGCGGCAAAATATAGAAACTCTAATGTTATGACGTCAGCATCATAGCCGTCACACAGTGAAGCGACGTCATTAAGCTGCTCCTTAATGTCTCCCGTCTGCCCCACCGCTCTGTGAAGGCCATATTGAGCAACACAAAAGAGGTTGTTGTCTTCCAAATATTGAATCAACTGCTGACAGACTAGGGGTTCAAAAATTTTCCCAATGACAGGAACTAAAAACACAGGTCTGTAGCTTTTAGGCTCATTCTTAGGCCCATTCTTATAAATCGGACAAACCTTGGAAATTTTCAATTGGTCAGGGAAAATTCCCTCAAGTGCAGCAATGGCTATTAGGCCCCTATAAAGTAATTCGAAGTCATCAATAAATTTTTAAGTACGGTACGGTAATGCAAAACCTTAAAAAAATAGAAAAAATAAAAAGAACAACATTGAACACCTGGATAATAGTCTAAAAAGAAAATAGCTCAAACTAACCTGCAGTCCTGCCTAGGAATAGCTCAGCTATAAAATTAAAATTGAATTGATAGGTTTCTTAAATCAATTGTATAGCCTAGGCTATTTGGCTATTTTCTCTAGATCTGAGATCAACTGTATTGAAAATTGATTGAATTTCATTTACGGTGCCTAAGTTACCACACATAACAACAGGAACAGCCTTAGTGATGTGCGATACGATACGTGGATACGTATCGTTTACGTATCGTATCGGAATTGTGATACGCGGAAGGGCGATACGATATTTCGATACGATATTTTGGAAACGATACGTATCGTATCGCCAAAAACGATATTCGGTTTTATATCGGCACATAGAAAAACGACAAGCGTCTAGAGCCTGACAGCCGAATATTGCAAAAAAAAGTGGCCAGCAGATAAGAAGAGGAAGGAGCAGATAAGAAGAAGAAGGAACACCAAACTCGAGCGCCAAATGTCATATTTTACTATCGTCTGTTTTGTATTTGTTTACAGTGGTTGTTTGGATCTTTGTAACGCAAAAAAGTTTGGTATGTTTAATAATTCTTAAGATTCAAATTATTACTGCTGCCTTTTGCAAAGAAATTCATGGATTTAATGGGCATATGAACTGCAAAAAGAGCTCCGGTAAATTATCCAGTTTCTTTTCTTTATTTATTTAACAGACTTGCTGTCTTTACTAGGTGCTTTTTATGAAAACATTAAAATCATAACTGTACCTAAGTGTAAAAAGGGCCCCTATGATTGATTATCTATCTCAGATTTAGTCAATACAGTCAACAAGTAGTCCTAATAGTCTAAATCTTAAAAACTAGATGACAAAAAGTCATTCAGTTTTCCTAGCTTGGCTTAGGATGGTTCTTGTTTTTTAGTGTAGGGCGATAGTACCCATTATTGAAAAGTTGTTTGAAGAGGTTTGTAACGTTGACGTATCACAAATAGCTTCCCCATTTTTATGTTATCCTTTGTTGGTTCCCATAAAAGTATTATTCCGGTTCTTAAATATGAAGCATTAGACAAACTTCACATCATCAAAAATAGCCTAGCTCACCCAGATTAAGCTGATAGTCAGTTAATAAAATAAGACATTTAAGACTTATTTCTCGATTGTCCTGTTGGATGTTGTTTTTTAACTGGTCTACCATAGGCCCCTATCGAATGAAAATATCAGTCGAGAAGATCGATTTGTCTATCATATAAGTTAAGTTAAACTCTCGGTTCAAAATATACTTAAATAACAAAAACAATCACTGAAACTATTCCTCTATCTTTGTTAAGCTTTTTATTTTTACATTTAGGCTAAGTTAGATTCAAATACAAGAACCTAATATTTTATATGTTATATATTTTATGTTTATAGATTCAATCAATTGCCCTTCTTCCATAAGATTTACATTGAAACTTTTAAAGCCTGTAGGATGTAGCCCGGGGGCCGATGTGAGTTAAAATGTGATTCTGCTTATCTATAGGACACCACCTTTCTAATGGCAACTTATGCTCAGTTTTTTCTTACAATGCTTACAAGCTGAGGAAAAAGGAGGACAAAAAGAAACATGCTTGCCTTATTAATATATAGATTAGTTTAGGTTTTGATAGTTTATTAGTTTAGAATAAATTTTGTCAAGCTATATTTTGTATTTGACAGTAGTCGGTATTTTCATTTGATAGTATGGTACCTAGCCTAGTTAAGAAACTACACCTGTCTTGTCCCAAAAACCCCCAGAGCCAGGCCGATTGCATTCCCATAAACTGTTTCGTGAACATCTTCCCGGGTGATAAACAGTTAGGCCTACTTCTTTGTGCATATTGACTTCCTCTTGAGACTCTTTTTGCGGTCAAACTACTTTTGGATAGGTAGCCTGAACTTAACAGTGTAGTGGTAGATCTTCCTTGGAAGAAGTGGACTTAACTTGATTGTTTCCTGCAGTGGAAAAGGAAGTTTTAATTTTATTAGAAATTCACCGAGGAGTTACAACAATAATAATGATCCAGATTTAGGCCTATTTGTCTTTTGGATAACTTAGCCCTATTCAGTACATAGTGTAAAGTAATTGTTCAAAATGTAATTTATAATTCTAGTTAGTTAGTGCATAGACCCAGACAACGACAAAGCAAATCACATTTCATAAAAATTAGGTATTGTGTTGCTGGGAACCAAAATGGCGGATTACCACGAACTGTAACAGGAGTGGCACGTGATAAAATGCGCCACGATATAAGTTCAATACCTTCATTCCCACGAGAACGAAATCAGAAACTTGTCAACGCTGCACCACGCCGCCATGATGGTCACCCGTGGGGCAACTAACGGTGACGACATCATCGGCAAATCAAAATAAGGGGCGTGGTCAGAAAATCAACTGATTGGCTAATGTGATGTCTCGTGGGGGATGACAAAATTTTAGGGAAGGGGAAGCGAGAGCCGAGCGGCCGAAAAGGAAGAGAAGAGAACTTTAGTCTGGAAGAAGTTAGGATTTGGAGAGGATCAACCTGCGGGACAAGGTAGTAAGCCACCCCCAGCGTCCGAACCACCTATCTCCAAGACTCCAACATCCATCACCCCGAACAACGAAGACTTACTGAAAACATCAAGTACTTCAACGAAGAAACTCAAACCCGGAGATCAACTCTCATCGTATCTTTGGAGACAAATCTTCCTGCTCCCTCCCAAAAATTCGACGGCATCCCACTGCACAACACGGACTTCGGGGACCAAAGAGGACATCACCAGACGGCCCGGAGGACCACCCAGGAGCGGAGGCGGCCTACCAACACCGCATCCACGGACCAGGGTTGCAGCCGTACGACCACACCAGGGGGCTCCATCTTCGAGACCACCGTCCCGAAGGATCATCCCTTGGTGGACAACGTCGCCGCGCCCAGGACAACACCTGCCGGATGAATAGGGTATGTGCCCTCCAAATTGTGAGAAAAAGGCCCAAAACTAATTTAATCAAAATCAACGGAAACAGAACTCAAATTCAATATTATTTAATCGTTGATAATATTAAAGCGAAAGAGACTATAGTAAAATCACAGTTTAAATAAACTAATTAAATAAAACGATTGTAGGGACTGGAACATAGTGAGAAACAGCTCGCGGGATATTCATTTGTAAATATTACTTTTAAATAGATAGCTTAGATTAATTCTTGTACAGATCATTTTATTATTAACATTAGGTCTTTGTTTTCGTTATTATCTAACTAAAGCAAATGTGTCTCTTACTGGTTTTGAGGTCCTAAATATTTTAATGAACACTATTTTTATTTGGAACCTTATCAGAATAATTAAATCAATTTATTCGATCGTTATAGTTAATTGATGATTTTTCAGACGAACGGTTGTAAATAATCTAAGTAATAAAAATGATTTAAAGCATAGGACTCTGAACTCCATAGATCACTTGTAAATGTAAATATAATTATAAATATTGTCTTTTCGAATTTCTGGTGACGAATATTTCAACCAAAGTGCTCATTGAGAGACAAAAGGTGTAAAGGCTTTCGGTAATCCGGATCCAGTGAAACTACGATTTGTGATTTGAACTATAACAAAGGACTCCAGCGCTTCTGTGAGATTTGGATCATACTGTATTGAATCATTGAAGGGCAACCTCATTTATTAGGTTAAGTTTATGGTGTTTATTAAACATATGTTTTACTTACATTTGTGTTTGTTCAATCCCGATCCTTAACCTCTTGCATTGAGCCAAGCGAGTCAAGATTAGCCTACCCTTTATTTTTTTATCATTTTAATTCAAATATTAATTTTCAGTAGCATAACCAACTATACACACCAACTTTACAATAGGCTTAACAAATCACTCAATTTTCCCTTACTTTTTCTCATGTGAAAACAATCTGCTGGTAATTTATATAATATACTAAAAGATTAATCTTACATTTAATTTATTTTTCAGGTAAATGCTAGAAACAATGACTAAGAAAAATTTAGGCCTACTCTTTGTAAACAAAAATTCAACTTGCTGCCACAGGCCGACAGCCTTCTACTTAGGCCACTCCACTCTGTCAAGCAGAGAGGTGAGTTTTACATGAGAGATGATGCACGCAGATTAAACTTAGAACCTGCCTGCCTCAGATAGGCATGTCTGAGCAAGTGAGCAGGTAGTGGGAAGGAAAGTGGCATTGCGGGGTATAGAGCTGGGTGGCATTGTGGGTTGTTGCCACCAGCTGATGATAACTTGTGTTATAATCGTTATTAGTTTTTGTGACTTCCAAAATCGGACTTTTATGGGAGTGGCTACTTACAAGCACACAGACAATGTCTCATTTTCAATAAAAAATTTTTTAAACGTCATCGAATGTACCATACGGTATAAAATCTCTGAGTAGGTACCTGTGTTGTAGGGAACTAGTGTATATTTTTTTCATAATTTTTCTGTGTCCATGGGTTAGTAGACTATTTTTCGATTCAGCTAAGTCACCTAAGTTGTTTTTAGAGCTAGCTTAAATTAAGAAAAAAAATGTTTTTCCTGGTAGAACTTGTTTAATTGGTATTGCACTAGAACGCATAAACCAAACTCTATTGACCCATACCGCTAATCAGAAATAATAGATGAAGTTACATATATTTTTGACAGTAAAAGTGATTGTAAAGGATCGGAAATGAACAAGTTTATGAATAGGAAAAAAAGGCTTTCTGTACAGTTGATTCAGAGTGTTTGATGCCAAAAATGTTGAACGGTACTGTATTACTGTTAGTTTGCAGTAGAATTATTTATTATTTAATGAATTTACTAACAAATGAGGAAAAATCATATTGATTCACAGTTACCATGTTCAGTTTGGTTATGAGACTCAAACAACTAACTTTTATGTTTTAGATTTGATTAAAGTGGAGATATTGAGGACTAAGACCCTGCGATACAAGATACAAGTAGCCCCCAGTCAGTCATGCCAGTCTGTAGTCGTGGAGACAAGTCTACTGTACGCCTACCTACAACCACCCCACAAAACCTTGCAAGTGAGGTAGAGAATAAAATTATTTTTAGGCCATACACATGGTTAATCAAATACAGTAGAAGCCCTCTAGTCCGGCCGCCGGATAATCGCAGTATTCCTGAAATGAAATGTTCAGCCCCGGGCGTTTCCCACGGAAAAAATAGACAAAAGTCACATTGTCTCATGTTATATAACTAAAATATATCAGTTCAATTAAAGATTTCCGGACTATTCGGTTTCAGATGTCTTCTAAAACTTTGTCTTAGTGTTCTATTTTTGATATGTTTTGTTGGGTGTTTCACGCGTGCCCCATTGTGGATGTAACATGGAAATTAGGTCACTAGACAGATTCAGTTGCTTTTACGGTCCCAATTATACGTTGTTAGGGCCTTCGTTAATAGGAGACCAGTGTTATTGTCTGTTAAATGCAGGTTCATCGTTAGCCACACTTTTATTATCATAGGCGCTACAACGTCTGAGAGGGGGCAAATCATAAAGGTTAAAAAGTTGATACATACCATTGATTGGTATGATACCCATCATTGTTAAGTACAACCAGTGCTCGATTTCTAAAAAAAGAGGTAAGGGAACTGTAAATGAACTGGCTCACCATGGGCCCTACCCTGGAAGATTTTTTAAAATTACTTTTAAGTTGCAGCGTTTTTAACGTTGGCCTACCTGAGAATATTTTTGCAGCTTTTTTATGACACTTAAAATACAGTTTTAAAGATTTAACACGTTGGCTACCGAACGTCACACATATGTGACGTAATGTTAAAAGAAAACCTTAAATATAGACCAGCGTCACATATATGTGTCGCTCAAGGTGTTTCCAGTGTACCGACGACACATATATGAGACGCTCAGGTCAGGTCAAATCCAGTGTACCGGCGACACATATCTGGGACGCAGTCTCGGTTCAGTTAAATGACTTGCCATGCCCATTTGGTCCACTGAATCGACCTAAAACCTGTTTATCGGTCTATAGGAATGTGTGACACACATGTGTGTCGCTTGGTCTCTGGATAGGACCTCAATTTGATTTATTACAGATTTTCAAAGTTGGCCATCTTGTCTGCTCACATGCTGCCATTAGTGTTTGTTTACTAAACATTCCAGATGGCGTTTTTTATTACGTGACACGTTGTCCTGTATATTTTAGTATTTTTTAGTGTAGTAAAACTATTTTTCATTTATTTCCCAGTCATCCAACTCATGACACATATGTGAGACAGTCGGTCTATAGCAAACAAACATAATACAAAATATTACTATGGACCAACGTCACACATATGTGACGCAATAAAAATTCTAAAAGAGTACTAAAATAAATTTTTTTTCCAACTTTTATGAGCAAATATATATGTTACACATAAAATTATATTAAAATAGCGAAAAAAAATTTTTGGTCTCTGGGTTGGTGTTAGTCACAATGACTCGGTCTGTGGTGAGAGATCGAGTACTAGGATCGGTCTGCTGGGAACTCCCGGCGACCCGAATTTCCTACCGTCGGTAGCCAACGTGTTAATAAAAATTATTAAGCCTTTCGGGAGCAGGCATGTTTCATACTGACTAACTTAACAATGTAAAATCTAGATAAGGCCTAATTTTTCTAATTTTTTTTTAAAAGACAGCGACCAGTCGAGGCCTATCAATATTAAACGGTACCTACTTTAAACTTCTAGCAATATTATATACTTGTTAAATAAAAAGTTATTACCATTTCTCAAAATTAATTCACTGTGATGAAAAATATCATAAAAAATTATGTTAAAAAGTTTTTTTAGTAGTTTCTACAATAATTTTTTTTTATTTTAAAATTTTTAAAAAAAAAGGTACGGGAACGCCGTTCCGTTGCGTTCTCCCTGAAATCGAGCACTGAGTACAACCTAATAGTTCATTTTTAGAACACACATATAATACATGTCTCTGTTTAACCCGTGTAATAAACCGCCAGTTTATACGGCCATTTTGAAATCCGGCCGGTGGTCTGGTCCCGAGGTGGCCAGATTTGAGGGCTTCTACTGTAAGAGAGTAAATTTGGGCTGTAAATAAATTTTGAGCAGCAAAGTTTCAAAATATAAGTTGATCTATCTATATAATCTTTTCATAAAGTGGTTTATTTGCCAATTACTGGAGCATTAAGTGTTTTCCTGGCGGTGCCGCACTAGAGGCTGTTACGACTAGGTATTCAAGGCTACTTTAATGCAAAAAACTGTTTTTGGAGTGCATTGACTATTATCTAGAGACAGGGTCTATTTAAGGAAAACAGCCAATTATGTAAGATGTAATGAGCAGAAATAAAAAATTTCCCAACATTATGGGGATGAGACCTTTACAATGGTTTGGATATAACCCCTCAACAAGTTTGTCAAATGCATGTCTTGGACAATTACATCTATGATAACCTAACAAAATATGAAAAATGTCAAATTTTTCATGTGTGTCAGTTTTTTGTTTCAGACCTTGAATTGGATAATGAAGCAGCAATTCTACTCAACACTACCTCATAGAATTAATTAATGTAATCAAACCTTCTTCTTACTAAATGTTTTTTTATCGGACGGTCTTCAATGAACCATGTTATGTTGAATTATTTACATCCAATTGGATATTATGTTTTAGCATTGATTATTATAAATTAAGAATTTCTTTAGCGTAAAGATATTTGTGTTTCAGTTATTTCCATCTAAATTTCATTACAAATTTATCTAATATGTTTTTGTTCACCTTTTTTAAACTTTGTAAATATTTCTACGTGTTTAAAATTTTAGAATGAACTAATTTACATGTTTCTCATCTTGGTGTAAATAAAGTTTATTATTGTTAGTTTGGAATTGTTTAGCAATTTATGCCTATGAATACAAAATGTCTCTATACAAATGGCTCAGTGTATCTGTGCTCATGGCTTTCGATAAATATACTCTAAATTTGACTTTATTTGTGTTTTCTCTCAGATCGAATACAACATTTTTTTTTATCTTGATGAAGACCTAGATACAACACACCAATGTTTTTAGATAATTAACCCCACCCCGTCCCTTGTCCATCCTCTTTTCTCGAAAGCCATGAGCACAGAACACTGATCCATGTGTATTTTGATACTTTTTCTAATGTGATTAAAATACTACCAACATTTATTATGGTATACTTTCATTATTTCTTTATAAAATATTGTATAATAAAATGGTTACTTTGGAAATAGAATTGATGTACCTCTGTCACTTTTTTTGTTTAAATCATGAATTTCACATTTTTCTTCTTTAAATATTAAGGATTTTTGAAGTACTAAAGGGTAAATTTCAAATTTTTGTGTTTACAACAATTAATGGAAGCTGGGTCCAGTTTCCAACCTGTAAAAAGCTTTTAGTGGGATTGATCCAATAACTTAAAATTTAACAGGCGAGATCTAAAACCACTCATATAATACAAGAGTGGCTAGTGTGGTTATAGGCCTAATCAGGCCTATAGTGGTTAGGGAGCACTTTCAGTTATAAAATGTGTTAAGAAGAGTCCTTGGTTAAGAAGAGTGGTAGTACTGATTTACCGTCTTATTTCACTTGTAATTAATGCTCACCGCAGTTGATCCAGCAAGTGTAAATTGGTTTCAAACATTTCTGAACTATGGGAAATCTATTCAGTTAATGTAGGTATAGAGTTAATGCTACTATTTTTAACAAAATATTGATATAAAACAAAATAATAGAGTTTAGCTTTTATTGAAAAATTTATTGTACATTGCAAAAACTCTCTAATATGTAGCATATAATGACATTGAGCGTTACAAAACATTATAATAGTTTCATAATGTTAAACAAATACGATCAATTTACTTTCGATCTGCTAATATCATTAAATTTTTTCATTAAAAAAATATCATAAGGCGTATATGGAACTCCACCCTGCTAATGACTTATCATGAACAAAGTGGATATTTTGTAGCTGGACTGTAATAGGTAACTGCTGTGAATTTGTTTTGTTAAGGAAGTTATGTTGTTTTATTATTTTTTTTTATTTTACTAAAATTTACATTGGTATTTCTGGTGAGTATGTATGCCAAATGTCATATCATGGGCAAAAAAGGGATATCAAGAGACTCGGCCAGATTATCTCACAAGCGACTTACACACCACCTTAGCATGTTGCATCGGACTTCCTACAGTTAGAGAGGAGGCTCATTAGGCAAGTACCGTAACAGTGGTGGTAAATGACACAGAGGTAACTTGGCATTGCAGGCAATATTGGCTCTTCAACAGGTACTCGCGAGTGTCGGCAATCAGATAAAAGTACAGAGCACATGCAGTTCGACTACGTAGACCTGGCAGATTGAGGGAGAACTCTGGGTGTAATGATGAGGAAACTTCCCATGTTAAGAGGAGCTCATATGCAGGGTGCTGCATTTCATCAGACTCTTGGAATTGGAAGTACTTACTCTGTAACACTCAACAGGGAGCACAAATATAACACCTGGAATCATACAAGGCAAAAATCAAACCATAAACCGCAACCCCTGTTCTGAAGGGCATGCAGAATGCAAAATGGGCAACTAAAGCTTTTGTGCAAAAATGTAAATATCTCAGCCATTATATTTAACTAGAAAATCCCATCATCTAAAAACATGTCTAAACATAACTACAGCAGGAAAAACTTTAAGCGTCAAATTTGTGGATAATTAAATTAATTTGCTGAAGTTTTAGAGGTTCGTGTCTATTTCTGATGTCTGGAATGATATCTAGACAGTTTTAGAAACTCTATTCTTACAATATGGAGTATTTTTTACTTAGCCTCAGTACAAATTTATTAATATTTTCTATTTTTGTAAATAAACGTGTCAAACAGTGATTAAAGCACCCCACAGTTTGTTTGCCAATAGCACTAATACTAGTGTGGCAGTTGGAGGAAAACACTTGGTTGTACAACTGCCACTTCGAGCTTCACTGCCTGAAACAGTAATTTGTTCGTTCTTGTGTCTGCCCTTTTTCCACCCAGTTCAACCACTTGGTTGAGGGTTCTCATAACGGTGTGAGCATTCCTGGGTAGGCCTATATAGAGTTCTATGGTTTATTTATTTATTTCAACGGGAAGAACCCAATACATCACATAGTACAAAAAATAATTAATGGCTAATGGCTACTTGCTAGAGGCTACTAATAAGTTACATGGTTTCTGAAATTTTTTCTCCAACCTACCCCATTTTTTTCTTTTCTTTTCTTTTTTTTATGTACATAATAGTAATGTTATTTTTTTTATTCATTTATTTATTTATTATTATTATTACTTCTAGTATTTTATTTTAATTAATACTTCATCGTTTTTTTTTTTTTTTAGGGTAGGAATGGGTTTACAGTGCATAATTTTTAGCAATAAAAAGAGAACGAAACTAACACAATACTAAACAACTAACAACTAAGATGTAACAAAAGCAGAAATCTTGAAACTTAACAAGTTGAAACATGAAAAAACCTTAACAGAAATAATACTAACAGTAATATCAACAATACATAAACTATATAAATATCAACATAAATATGTGCATAAATAATGATGCTAACATAAAAATATATTCCATCCTACCTTGCTACATGAATATATTGAAAATGAAACAAATAGAAAAATCAAAATAATTACCACTTTTATTTACTGAGTTAGTAAAAAACTAATCTTATTCCTAAACACAGCTGGCCTGTCCATAAAGAAGTCAACGTGGGACGAGACAGTGTTTCCAAGACGTTGCAAACGTACCAGCGTGCTGTTAGCTTCGTAGGAATTCCCAACATGGCGCCTTCCAAAAAGATCACATGACCTCGTTCCGGGGGGGCAACGGAAGTGAATACATTGCAGAATTTCAGGACAGTCAATGGTACCGGTTACAAGCTTGTAGAGAAATAACAATCCCTGCACGTTCCTTCTGGTCACTAAGGAAGATAGGCCAAATTGTTCACCCATGAGCTGCCCTAAGGGACTATGGTAATTAGTCTTTCAGGGACAAATTTTTAAATTTTGTTTACAGAAATTAACTTATACATATTATAATTTGTAATTGTATATGGTACTTTTGTGAGGCTTACTATAGTGGTTATTAGTTTAGTTACAGTAATTTGTAGTGAAATTCTTTCACTTTCTTAGTCAAGAAGTTTTAATATGTAGGCCTAACAGATATTAATATATATACCAATACGATGGTATATATTTTCTATAACGTAATTTTCATTTGTTGTAGGCTACCAATTAGCTAGCTGCCTCAAAATCAATATATTTATAGATTTAGGCGACAGCTTAATTCAGAAGCCTACCATATCTAATTAGCAAGTCTTCTGTCGGGTACAGTTTAATACCGTACAGTAAATTGCAAAAGTGATAATTGTTTCACTAATTGATTAGACCTGATTAAGTAGTAGAATGATATAAGGTTAGAGATGCTAGACCATGATTTTTGGTGTTAAACTGATTTAATTCAACAATTATGCTAAAGAATTTGGATTGTTTAAATTAATATTTATTTTCATTTAATTTCAACAGAGTAGCTTACAAAAGTAATAAACAGTTAGGCCTACTTAACCTAAATATGAACAATCATCGAAATTAGTTTATTAGGTTAGTTGCAAAGTGGAATAAAATAACAAATCAATTATGAACATTAAATCACGGTACTCGTATATTAATCAAGTTATGTACTAAGTTTTCAAAATTTGGGAAAATACAGACAACATGAAAATTATTTTAAAAACTTTTACTAATGGATAAACAGACTAGTAAACACACAACACAAAAACAGAAAACATAACCTTACTTTATTCGGTCTTCTGCTGCTGCTAATCAAAACAGCTGTAATTTTTACCGAGATTTTGTCAATTTCTTCTTCTTATCTGCAGGCCACTTTTTTTTGCAATATTCGGCTGTCAGGCTGTAGACGCTTGTAGAAAAACGATACTTTTTCCCGCGATATTGTTTTTTTTTCGCCATGCAACCACGATATCCGGAAGAAAATGGATTTAGCTGCATCAAATTACTTATTTGACCATTAAATAAACAGAACTCCATAATATCCTATCTTGTAACTTAAATTACACAATTCCTTGGAGGAGATAAAACAAGTTTATTAGGTAAGATTTTACAAATACGATACGGCCAGTATATGAGTGAGCATGACAATAAAAAATAATTTTATTTATTTTGAGCACTTATTATAAACATTAATGATGTTTACCTAAAACTTTTGATCCTGTTTCATTACAATAATAGCAAATTATTATCTAAAATCAATGGCTAAACCTATTTTTAACTGCTTTGTTGAAAATGATACGATACGTATCGTTTAAGCGATACTTTGGCCGATACGATCATAGATATATACTAATACACCTGGATCGATAACTGAAATGGCGGAATAGCGGTAAAAACGAGCCGGCTCCCCCCACCACTAGCCAGTATTGCCGCCGCTGCGCCGCCGCCGCGCCGCGCCGAATATCAGCTGACACGATTGTTGTTGGTGCGTCAGCTGCATTCTTGTTTGTTTACATTCTTTTAAATGTTCAATTATAATTATGATGATGAAAGATGGTTCTGTATTTGCAGCTTTAGGATGTATTAGTGCACATTCTAAAGGCTGAAATTTATCCTTTCATAGGTAAGAAAGACTAAAAAGTTACAGTATCACTGTAATTTATTTAATTTATTTATTTAAATTACAGTAAATGATTACTCGCACAGGGTTGGCAACACTGACCACGAATACTGGCTAGTGGTGGGGCTAACGGCTCGTTTTCGCAACACGGAGTTACCAATCCAGGTGTATTAGTATATATCTATGGATACGATACGCGTATCGCACATCACAAAAACAAACGTATAAATATAATACTAACTCTTACTTCGTACTTACCATTTACTAAATAAATATAATACCACCATTGACTATGTACACTAACGTGAATAGACCTCTCATCCAATGCATTTAGTTTGAGGCAAAAATTTGGAAGTTCGGTGGATCACCAGAGTCGCTGCCACCAATGTTGTTATTATTCAGTTGAATTTACAGTGCTGCCAAAACATTTTACCAAAACATAAACATAACTAACTTTCAGTTATAAAATGTTTCATACTTGGTTTAGAAGAGTGGTAATACTGATTTATCTATCATATGTTACGTGTACTTCGATGGACGCCGACGCCGCACAAGATCGCGCCCCCGTCAATAGGTTTCACACACGCCTATGCTATGAGAAGTCTACTCACGTAGTGTACAAAGTCAATGATACCACTGACCATGGTCTAATATATTATATACGAGCGCTAGTGTGGGCACACTTGCGTTTATAGTGGTTGGCGTCCGAGTTGACGACACAATCACAGGTGATCGCATCCATCCCATCAGCGCAACACTCACAGCTGACAATAATGCCATTGACTATACAATGCTGGTAACAATCAAAATTGTCAAATTAAATCCCAATCAAGTGATAAAGGCCGAAATATGTTTCAGAATTTGTTGCCACTCATTGGAGTAACATTTTTCCCCATTTTCCGCCCATGGTGGAAACGGTCGCGACTCTAGTCATGCCGGTTCCATCCGCTTGAAGCGCTAGTTGTCCGCGGACAACACCAAACATGCAGCGTCGATACAAGTGTCACGACTGTCTCCCAATAACCTATAAAGTCAATGCCTATAGACTGTGCCACTGACATTGACAATTGACATGTAATATCAGGGTTTCCAGCACTTTGGCCGTACCAATTTCCCCTCCGAAAACCAAATTTTCTCCTTTTTCCCTCTCAGTCAGGCAAACTACTCCCCTTATATTTCCCCACAGTTATTCTTATATACATTTTTAGAATAAAGTTTTGATTGTAAAAACGTCAAGCAAGTGTGCCGACGCTCTGTTTAAAATACTGTAGAACCAACCAACCACAATTTTAGCTTATTCTACTTACTGTAGATTTAAATTGGTAGAGATATACCACCTTGTAACATAAAATTGTTTACTTATTTACTACTCACTGAAGATTTTACCAACGCTATGCACCGCTCCCTCATTGTCTGTCATAGCGCTCCTTTTCTTTCGTTTCAACAAGTTTTGCTAAAAAACTTAGCTAGGTACATTTGCAACATACATATTTATTAAGTTTAAAAATATAAACTTCGTACTAACAGGAAATTACAACAAATCTTTGAACCCCTGACGGTGAGTTCTGATTTCTGCTTTTTACTTCTAAAGATTGTGTTGCAGTTCAATATTTACCGCTACTGCAGTGTCCGCGTCGAAGGGTGCTTTTAGCGAATTTCCCATCGGAAATAAGCTATTACCGTAGGTCTCATGGTAAGACCTAAGTCCTGGATCATGTTACTTTTTCGTTTTGAGGTGCCCAGAGACCAAAAATAATAGTCATAAACTTATAAATTAGATAAAAATTATGGATTAATGTTACTTCATACATGTTTTCATAATGTTAATATATTTTATGCTTTATATTTAGGCCTACATGAAAAATTAATTCTTTATGTTCAAACAGATTATTCCAGTTGTGTAAAAAAATGAAACGTAATGTAAAAATAACAGTAGAGCCTATAAATACTATACATTGGTAAATATGATTTTTTTTATTTTCGACGAGGGATTGCCGATTTACACTTACTTTTTGGATAACCAATAATGTGTAAATGTTTACATAAAACCATTTTGAAACCGTCATAGACATAGCAGTCTTATTGATAAAAACATTAAATAAGAACGGGGGGGGGCAATCCTGTTTTACTATTACTAGGGATCGCCCACTGGTCGAAATTCGACCCAAGATTCAGTTGATCTTGAGCCAATTAGTCTTTAAATGTGTTATTGAATTTTTACTCTATGGAACAAAGAGTATAACATTCTATACGATCGAGTTTAAATTTCACTTAGGCGAATTTTAGACCCCCAAAAGGCTTTTTTATTACTAATTTGATTTCAATGAAATTCTCAGGTTAGATTTTAAGTATTTTAAACTAGGTAATAAACTATAATCGAACAATTATTTTCAAGGATTAAAAAAGCTTATTTTCCGGAATTTTTGACAGAACTTTAGCTGTTTAGGCTACATGATTTGACTAATGTAGTTGCTATATGATCAGTTTATATTCCCCCATCGCAGCTGAGTTGTCGCTGTGTATGCTGATAACAACATAAACTTTTCTTGTTTATATCTGCTCGCCGTTATGTTACGTTTTTAAATAAAATTTAATTGATATTTTTACAGACCTATTTGTTAAATTAAATAGATCAATACTGATGTTTACTTGTTGAAGTTATAAATTATACCAAAAGATAGGCATGTTGATGTGGAATGAATTGCTGTCGTACGGAATTATGCGATTAACTAATTTATGGGATACAACTAATATCTATTTGGGAGAAAGATTTAAATTGAACAACTAATTAGGCCATTGTAGCCTATGTCTCAGGTAACAAAATATGCATTAAGTGTTAAGTAAGCGTAATTCTACATATAAAAATAATTTATTTATAAATAAATTACATCTTTCTGCCATTGCAGATTGCATACATACAAAGAATACAATACAATTTAATTATACAAATGATTTCTTAGAATTATTATTGAATGTTTCACTAATGTAAGCGCAATTTCATTTAATTTTGATTTTGAAAGTTTGAATTTTTGCCAAAAATCTGTAAAAAATTTTGGTATTGTTTCTCTTGAACCTATTAGTAAACCAACTACTTCGAAATTATCAATTTTGTATTCATTTTTGTAAAATCCAATTGTTGGGTGGTATATATTATGTTTTTCTAAATGTACCTCTTCAGGCATTTCTTCATTTCCTTCAAATCTTACTGTGGGATCAATTATGTAGGCTTTATTTTCTTTTCTATCTATAACAATTATGTCACTACGCCGAATTGAATTGTTGTCTGCAACGCCTGTAACTTCTTCATAAACTTCATAAGATTTAGATCTGAATTCATCGGCTATAATTGATCGTATTCTATTATGGCGAATGTTCCTGAGGAGACCCCCATATGGGCATTGTCCAAGGACATGCGGCAATGTTTCAGTGACATAATTCTCGGATATAGGACAATGCCTACACCGGTTGCCATCCTTAGACCGTCCCTGGAGGCCTCTTACTGGAGCTACATTTCCAACCATCTTCAAATATTCTTTGTATTCAGAATCCGAAAGGCCTTTAAGCTCATTCATGTTTTTGTTAATTGAGGTACATTGTCTAAACAGAATTACCCCTTTCCCTTTTTGCTTCAAGGAGCACCATTTTTCAAATTCTAAATTTTGAAGTTATTGCCGAATTATTTTAGGTTTAGGACAAGACGTTGGATCTATATCTTCTAACAATAGTTTTTTTATACAATCATTAATATCAATATCAAATTTTCTGTTCATAATATAGGGATCAGCTTCCTTTTTCAAAACTAATGAAATGTTAATTTGTTGGATGTATGCTTCCCAAGATGCTTTAATTAAACCTAATCCTTTAAAACTTTTTGGAGAATATAACATACTGTTTGGAATATCACTTGGTAATTCTAGTATCTCCTTTACTGCTGATTTTATAATTAAGTCTATGTCATTTAGGAAATTTTGGTTCAATTTGTTCAGAGGAGCACACTGGAAAGGATATACGAGCGTTGGCCAGATGTAGTTATTAAGAACATACAATTTTTGCAATGACTTCAAATATGGTGATACAGCTACCCTTTCAATTTTTTCTTTCAGATTTTTAATTACTTTTTCCTTGTCAAACACAATTTCGTTATTAAAATTTACACCTAAATATCTGATTTTCTCACTATTGTCAATTGATTTAATTAAACTATCACTAACCACAAAGTTTTCTGATACTATACAACCTTTTTCAATGTTTATAACATTTGTCTTACTAATATTTAATGATAATCCAATATTTTGATATAGATTACTTGTCATGTCATATAAAGCTAAAACCGCTTCTTTACTTTTACCTATGAGGACAGTATCGTCGGCGAAGCTTAGCACAGATAACGCTGGTAATGTTTCATTCAACTTATATCCATACATATCCGAAATATTTTGTTCTGTGAGCTCCTTCAGTATGTGGTTGATAGAAAGGTTGTAAAGGGTAGGAGAGAGGGGGGCTCCTTGCAATACTCCTCTGTTAATTATTATAGGTTTTGTTTGACCTTTATTTGTTTCTATCTGGGTTTGATTGTTGTTTTGTAGCGCTTTTATGTTTGCAGAAAGAGCGGTCGGGATATGCAAAGAGTCAAGTACTTCAAATAAATGATCATGACCTACATTGTCATACGCTTTCTCTATATCCAAAAACATGACACAGCAATCTTTTTTCTCTTGTTTTGCATTTTTTAAGACGGAATCTAGAATATTGGCATTCAAGTAAGTTCCGGGAACATTTGTAAATCCTTTCTGCGCTTTGTTAAAAGTGACATACTCCTTAAGTCTTTTGTCGAGTATTCTCTCATACACCCTTCTTATGGCTGAGCATATTGATATTGGTCTCCAGTTATTTACTTTAGAAGAATCACCTCCTTTGTCAAGAAGAATAGTAATTGCTTTATGAAATAAACTGGGTATTTCATGATTTCTGTGGATTCTTGTAAATATTAGCGATAGAACTTTGGCTACTTTTTTAACTTTTAATGCTCTTATAAGAACCTTATCTGGTCCTGGAGCAGAATCTACTTTCATAGCCCTAATAGCATATGAAACTTCTTGTTCGCTGATTTCCATACTGTATGTTTCATTCAGTTCTCTAACAAAAGGCTCATTAACAGGTGTATATATTGAAAGTTTGCTAATATTGGGTTTGGAGAAGCGTTCTTTAAATTTCTCATGAAGTGTGGATAATTCTATATTACATTTCTGTGAACCTTTTTCCATAATTTTTCTGACAGATCTCTTCCTCAAATTATAATATTCAAATTGGATAACATCATACGAGTATTTTTCTCGTCTTCTTTTGCGGTCATTTTTGGTTGATCTTTGTGGATTTATAACTACTTTTGTAAGATTTATTTTGTTTTGCCAATTTGTTTTTCTTGCGCATTTCATAATACTTTTGTGCTGGATGTTTCGGTCCAGGCAAATTATGAATTAACTTTGACAGAAAATTAGAGAATTTTGTTACATTTTCATTGAATTCTTTTAAATCCAAGTCTTGTGAGAAAATATCTAACCATTTGTTTAATTCATAATCTGATTGATTGGCTATCAAATTATCTCGTGGTGTTATGTTTTCTTCTTCATTCATTTGGCTTGGTATTGAATTGATGGCTTGATAAGAGTTATATTTGTCACAGACACTACCTATATGTACAATATGATGACTTCTTGAAACATGTATATTAAGAGCTTTTTTATTCTTAAAGATTCTGCAACAATGTTCGCAAATAATCGTAAAAGAAGAGTTTTGTCTGCTTGTTGAATTTAATACCGTATTCTTTTCTGTAGATTAATTTCCGGTAGTATTTTCTTGTCTACTCCCACCACTACATACCAAGTTTGCGTTTTTTAATGTTTGGGTATTTTCAATATTCTTATGTTGGTTGGGATAACTTGTATATGGACTCTTAAGCAAAACACCTCTGCTGTTGTCGCAATTTGAAAGGATATTTTGATACACAGACGAAACACAAAAGTTCTCAATAAATTTCTTCTCTTGTGTAATATCTGTATTGTTCATTAAGCAATGCGATATAATTTCAGAATTCCTTATCACATGTATACCACATTCAATATTCCCTTTCTGTTTCTTACATTTTATTTCACTTATTTCAAAGCCTGTCGTCCCGTATAAGAAACCACTAATTCTTCTAGCCAGTATTTTTGCATGATCATGATTCAAAGGGTGTAATGAGTCGAGGTGGTAACATTTTTGTTTTTCTATGTCAAAAAGTATTAATGACCAGTGGCAACCTTTTAAATGATTTAAATCCTTTGAATAACATTCAATTTCCCTACTATTTACTACAGTTAATATATATTTGAATTGTGTAAGTTTGAGTCTGATAAAAATTGATTCTATTAGTGATTCATCTGAAGCTATCTTGAGAATATGGCTTGTTGTTGGATCTATCAATATACAGCAACTTGGAACTGTTAGTTTGCAGTTCATCCAATACCATATATGTACATCATCCAGCTCATACCAATTCTGACTACATCTATTATTTTTCTGAATACTCTGTATCGTTTCATTAGCAAAGAATTTACCATCTGGAGTTGAATATTTTGTACAATCAACAGTTATTTTGTCCATAAAATTGTTCATTTTCGGGTCATTATAATTTATATATATGTCGTCTTTATGATTTGCGTTTATATGAGAATTCAGCCTTTTGAATTGCTTATTACAGAAAGGGCAAATTTTCTTATTAGAACTTAGAGTTCTTTCGTCCTCCTTGTGAATAAAACTTTGGTCAGGTCCAGGATTTGTTTCTACATAACCACTCGGTATTATTATTATTGCTAGTAAGAACTGATTGCAGTTCAACTTAAAATGTGTACTCTGCCAAAGTTTTTTCCACAGGATTTTATTTTTTCTGTATGGTACAACCTCTAGAAGCGATATTTTTGTCATTCTATTATTCAGAATAATGCCCAGTATGCGTATCCTATTTTCATTTACATATAAAATGTATTGCTCATTTTTCCTTAAATTAATTTCAGAGTTTAATGTGATGATGATAGTCGAGATAGCTTGTAAAAAAATTATTACTTTCAGAGATACGTTACAAAATTTCTTTCTCATGGTTATGCTTAACGTATAATCTTCTTAATGCAAGTACAGTTATAAATAAAGGTTATATTCTCAGCTGAATTAAAGTTTGTTTAGATTTGGTTCACTTTCAACTTCAAAACTTGAACATATTCTAAAAGTAAAATAACATAATTTAAAATTCTTACCAATATTCAAACACTAAATCACTAACAAATTATAAAAAATCTATAAATTTTTTAGACAATTTTCTGGACCAGTTTTGTTTATATCAGATGTTTATAAACTTTTTCGTTTATATGATTTATATGATGATGTTCATGATTTAAATTACTTGATTTTTATTAATTTGCAATCATGGATTTTAAATTGTATTGTTTTTTTTCGCTCTACAATCTATTTACCTTTAATATTATAAGCATAATTATTATTAAGTTACTTGCTTATTTTGAGGTCTTAGCTAAAATCATTCTTTGTATGTATTTATTTGTAGGCTAGGCCTAGGATGTACGCCGGTTGACATCGGACGGTTAGATGACGTTCCACTCTTCACATTCGAGGAGATGGAAACCTCCGTTCTCTCCCTGAAGAGCAACAAGGCTCCTGACCCGGACGGATTCCCAGCGAGGCTTTAAAGAAAGTATTTTCAATTAAAGCTGACTTGTTGTTGAGAATGTACAACGCCTGTTTGGTAGAAGGGGTGTTTCCGGCTCCCTGGAAAACCGCCAGACTTGTACTCATCAGCAAGGGCAAAGATGATCCCGAGCTGCCGTCGTCCCACAGGCCTTTTTGCATATTGGACACGGCTGGGAAGCTGTCCGAGAAGCTGATCCGTTCCCGCCTGACTTCTGTCGTGGAAGCTGCCGGGTACTTACGCCCCCGTCAGTACGGCTTCAGAAAGGGACGGTCAACGATTGACGCTATCACCGAAGTCCAGAAAGCTGTGAAGAGAGCCGAGAGCCACAACCATTTCTCTCGCTGAGTAGTGCTTCTTGTTACGCTTATGTCAAGAATGCCTTTAACTCGGCGAGGTGGGTCGATATGCTGGATGCGCTTCGCAACACCTTTCGCGTTCCTGCATATCTGTTGCGACTCATCATGTTGCGGATTATCTCCGCTCTCGAAGCCTGGTTTACGACACAAGGGACGGAACGTGGACGATGGAAGTCACTTTTGGTGCCGCGCAAGATTCAATACTCGGCCAGGATCTCTGGAACGTTGCCTATGACAGTCTCCTGAGGTCGGAGATGCCTGAGGAAACCACTTTGGTTGGGTACGCCGATGATGTCACAGCTCTCATTGTCGCACGCGACGTTGAGCTGACCCAACTAAAGTTGAACCGAGCCATGCGTGTGGTCAACACATGGATGTCCGATCACGGTCTATCGGTTGATCTCCGTAAGACGGAGATTGTGATTCTTACGAAGAAGAGGATGGACACCGTCGTTCCGTTCCGAGTGGGAAGGGAGGTGGTCCAATCAACTCGTGCTGCTAAGTACTTCGGGACTATGGTGGACGAACACCAAGGTAAGCTGGAGGGATCAGATATTCCGTACGGCGGACAAGGCCGCTAAGGTAGTCACTTACCTTAGTAAAGGTGACTTCTAAGGTAGGTAGATAAGTGACGCTAAGGTAGCTGATGGCCTATGTCGGGGTTCCACGATCCAGCAGAAGACGTCTGTTGATGTCCGCGGTTCAGTCTGTGCTTTTTTATGGAGCAGAGGTGTGGCAGACGCTCTCGATAGAGTAGTACAGGTTGCGACTCGCCCGCGAGTTCAACGTCGAGCGGCGCTCGGGGTGTGTTCCGCCTACCGGACAGTGTCCGAGCCTGCCGTCCTGGTGGTCGGCGGAGTTATCCCTGTCAAGCTCTTGGCAGGAGAGAGGAAGGCGATTAATCAGAGACAGGGCGAGATTGGCAAGGACACGGCAAGAACAGAAGAGCGCTCCAGAACCTTCCAGCAGTGGCAACACAGCTGGGAGCACGACACCCGAGGACGATGGACTGCGCGACTTATCAAGCACGTCCAACCATGGGTGGAACGGCGGCCAATTCTTGACAATTCACGGCTATCTCGGTCGTGCTGGAACCGGATGGGCAAGACCGGTTCACCAGACTGCATTTATTGCTCGGGTGTTCCAGACGATGCAGAACACACATTCTTCCGCTGCCCCCGTTGGGAAGGGCCCCGCCTGAAGGCCACACAAATTTTTTGGTGCATTTTCGGTGGACTCGGTCTGCCAAAAGATCTTGGAGGATGAGGGCAACTGGGATTGTTTATCACAGTTCGTCCGGGGCATCCTCCTGGAAAAGAAACATGATCTGGACCGCGAAGTGGCCCAGATCCCTTGATCGAGTGGCTGGATAAGGAGTGAGCCCCACGGGCATAAGCCAAATTTAGGCCTAGCCTCTGACTTAATGTGATAAACAACTCCAGGTTAGAATCCAAAAGAGTAGAGGCGAGGTTTTTTAGTGGGTAAACCCGTTTTTAGGGGAGCCCCACACTACAGGCTTGCTACCTGTGTGCATGTTTCTCACCTCTCCCTCAAAAAAAAAAAAGATTTACCTAATAACCCAAAAAGTGAGTAAAAAATTCTTGTACGGAACGGACATCGGAGCGTATTCCTAGTTAATTGATCTCAAGCTGTTTCCAACTTTGGGGTTTTCCACTGGTGTATATTTCTCCCTGTTATCATTTTGTGTAAGAGCAAATTCGGACGATGAGTGGGGGAAGCGCCTACAGTGTTACCAACCCAACAAATACCACGCACTGCCGCGAGACATCACAGACAAAGTTGGTGGAGACAGAAAGAATGTCGTTATTATTAATAATGATTACATCTTACATACATCTTACATCCGGTGTCTTCGCCGCGATCAGGTGATCGGGGAATCGTCAGTCTCTCCTCCTATTCTCGAAGTGAGCTTAAGTGGCCCTAATGTGTTGGTATGTGTGGCTATCTGTGTATTCCGTATTCGAGTAGTAAGGCCTATCAGTCAAGTATTTTTTGAGTACAGTGAATAGTTTTTTGTTGTTGTCTATTAGTTTATTACGATCTGGGAGTAAATTATAAAAGTGAGCACCTGTGTATAATGGTGTACTTCTGGTTTTTAGCGAATTTCCCATAGGGAATAAGCTATTACCGTAGGTCTCATGGTTAGACCTAAGCCCGGGACCATGTTACTTTTTCGTTTTTAGGTACCCAGAGACCAAAAATAATAGTCATTAAAATTTTTTTATATATATGTATGTGCCCCTAGACACGATAACTCTCGTAAAAATGGTCCGATCGAGATCAAATTTGGTAGAGATGTGTAATCCTACGTTTATTCGGATGAGTTCGTAAACCATACATATCGACCTGTCGGAAGAGGTAGTTTTAGGGAGTTTTGTACAAAAAATGGTTTTTTTATATTTTTCAATTTATATGTAAATTTAAAAAATTTTAAATTTTTATTTTGACCATTGGATTTAGCTAAAAAAAACACACAATTTAGTATTTTGAAGCTTTGCTCTATCTCCATTGGTTACCGAGATATTAAAAAGTCTAAAGACAGTACGTTGTATTTTGGTTCTCCAATGTTAATCTTATGGAGAATTGGGATGTGTTAATATTTCACTTATAATAATGATAATAATAATTGAATTTTTTACTATATGGAACATAGAGTATAAAATTCTTTACGATCGACTTTAAATTTCTCTTAGGCGAATTTTTGACCCCCAAAAGGCTTTTTTATTACTAATTTGATTTCAATGAAATTCTCAGGTTAGATTTTAAGTATTTTAAACTAGGTAATAAACTATAATCGAGCAATTATTTTCAAGTATTAAAAAAGCTTATTTTCCGGAATTTTTGACAGAACTTTAGTTGTTTAGGCTACATGGTTTGACTAATGTAGTTGCTATGATCAGTTTATTTTCCCCCATCGCAGCTGAGTTGTCGCTGTATGCTGAAAACAACATAACATAACCTTTTCTTGTTTATATTTGCTCGCCGTTATGTTACGTTTTTAAAAAAATTTAATTGATATTTCGACAGACCTATTTGTTAAATTAAATAGATCAACACTGATGTATACTTGTTGAAGTTATAAATTATACCAAAAGATAGGCATGTTGATGTGGAATGAATTGCTGTCGTACGGAATTATGCGATTAACTAATTTATGGGATACAACTAATATTTATTTGGGAGAAAGATTTAAATTGAACAACTAATTATAATGTGTTGTGCCATTGTAGCCTATGTCTCAGGTAACAAAATATGCATTAAGTGTTAAGTAAGCGTAATTCTACAATACTTACATTACTCGATTTTTATTAATTTGCAATCATGGATTTTAAATTGTATTGTTTTTTTTTCGCTCTACAATCTATTTACTTTTAATATTGTAAGCATAATTATTATTAAGTTACTTGCTTGTTTTGAGGTCTTAGCTAAAATCATTGTTTGTATGTATTTATTTGTAGGCTAGGCCTAGGATGTACGCCGGTTGACTTCGGACGGTTAGATGAAGTTCCACTCTTCACATTCAAGGAGATGGAAACCTCCGTTCTCTGGAAGGCTCCTGACCCGGACGGAGTTCCCAGCGAGGCTTTAAAGAAAGTATTTTCAATTAATGCTGACTTGTTGTTGAGAATGTACAACGCCTGTTTGGTAGAAGGGGTGTTTCCGGCTCCCTATGGAAAACCACAAGACTTGTACTGATCAGCAAGGGCAAAGGTGATCCCGAGCTGTCGTCGTCCCACAGGCCATTCTAAACGTTGGACACGGCTGGGAAGCTGTTCGAGAAGCTGATCCGTTCCCGCCTGACCTCTGCCGTGGAAGCTGCCGGGGACTCATGCCCCCGTCAGTGTGGCTTCAGAAAGGGACGGTCAACGATTGACGCTATCACCGAAGTCCATGGAGAGCTGTGAAGAGAGTCGAGAGCCACAACCATTTCTCTCGCTGAGTAGTGCTTCTTGTTACGCTTATGTCAAGAATGCCTTTAACGAGGTGGGTCGATATGTTGGATGCGCTTCGCAACACCTTTCGCGTTCCTGCATATCTGTTGCGACTCATTGAGGATTATCTCCGCTCTCAAAGCCTTATTTACGACACAAGGGACGGAACGTGGACGATGGAAGTCTCTTCTGGTGCCGCGCAAGATTCAATACTCGGCCAGGATCTCTGGAATGTTGCCTATGACAGCCTCCTGAGGTCGGAGATGCCTGAGGAAACCACTTTGGTTGGGTACGCCAATGATGTCGCAGCTCTCATTGTCGCACGCAACGTTGAGCTGGCCCAACTAAATAAAGTTGAACCGAGTCATGCGCGTGGTCAACACATGGATGTCCGATCACGGTCTCTCGCTTGCTCTCCGTAAGACGGAGATTGAGATCCTTACGAAGAAGAGGATAGACACCGTCATTCTGTTCCGAGTGGGAAGGGAGGTGTTCCAATCAATTCGTGCTGCTAAGTACTTCGGGATTATGGTGGACACCAAGTTAAGCTGGAGGGATCAGATATTCCGTACGGCGGACAAGGCCGCTAAGGTAGTCACTTACCTTAGTAGGCTGATGGCCAATGTCGGGGTTCCACGATCCAGCAGAAGACGTCTGTTGATGTCCGCGGTTCAGTTCGTGCTTCTTTATGGAGCAGAGGTGTGGGCAGAGGCTCTCGATAAAGAGTAGTACAGCTTGCGACTCACCCGGGTTCAACGTTGAGCGGCCCTCGGGGTGTGTTCCGCCTACCGGACAGTGTCCGAGCCTGCCGTCCTGGTGGTCGCCGGAGTTATCCCTGTCAAGCTCTTGGTAGGAGAGAGGAAGGCAATTTATCAGAGACAAGTCGAGATTGGCAAGGACACGGCAAGAACAGCAGAGCGCTCCCGAACCTTCCAGCAGTGGCAACATAGCTGGGAGCACGACACCCGAGGACGATGGACTGCGCACGACTTATCAAGCACGTCCAACCATGGGTGGTACGGCTGCCAATTCTTTGTTTATTGCTCGGGCGTTCCCGACGATGCGGAACACACATTCTTCCGCTGCCCCCGTTGGGAAGGGCCCCGCCTGAAGGCCACACAAATTTTTGGTGCATTTTCGAGGGACTCGGTCTGCCAAAAGATCTTTTAGGATGAGGGCAACTGGGATTGTTTATCACAGTTCGTGCGGGGCATCCTCCTGGAAAAGAAACATGATCTGGACCGCGAAGTGGCCCAGATCCCTTGATCGAGTGGCTGGATAAGGAGTGAGCCCCACGGGCATAAACCAAATTTAGGCCTAGCCCTACGTAATTTGATAAACAACTCCACTTTAGAATCCTAAAGAGTAGAGGCGAGGTTTTTTAGTGGGTAAACCCGTTTTTAGGGGAGTCCCACACTACAGGCTTGCCACCTGTGTGCGTAATGCATTTTTCTTACCTCTCCCTCAAAAAAAAAAATAAATAAAAAAAGCGTCACCTAATAACTCAAAAAGTGAGTAAAAAATTCTTGTACGGGACGGACATCGGAACGTATTCCTAGTATTACTAATTTGGAAATTCACTGAGTACGCAGGTCAGCTGCGACGGGGGTATTTAATTTTTCATCAGAACATAACACCTTTTATCCAGACTAGATGCTTTAATAATAACACTAGATGAGTTAAAGCCTGATATAATAATTCTTACAGAACATAAAGTTTCATTCAATGAAATATCTTGTATCAACATTGATGGTTACAAATTAGCTTCTTACTACACCAGAGAACAATTTTCTGGTGGTGGAGTAATGATTCTGATTTCAAATTCTATAAAATTTAGACAAATAGTCAACCACTGTTTTAATGAATTAAATGAAGATAAGATTTTTGAATCCTGTGTTATTGAGGTAAGGTTTGAAAATTGCAGAATTCACACCCTGCGCACTCATTATGCGCTCACATTTCACACACTTGGCACTGCACCCAAAGCTCTCCTCTTTATCTTCGGAGAACAGTGTTTTGCAGAAAAGGCAGACAGCGTAATCTTTTCCAGGGGTATCATTTAGGGGGCTTTTCAGGGGAATTTAGGGGGCTCATATACCAAGCACACATAGGGGCTCATAATACAACCCTCGCCATATTTGTAAAGAAATAGTCAAATGGCAACCTTGCATACTCTAAACTTAAACTTAATTTATGGTTTTGTAATCCTTAAACCTTGTTTGACAACGGGCATTTATTGTAGAATATCTTTGTTAACTAGAATACAGTTTAATATGGAAATATGTACATCCCGTACAAAGTTTTTATCAGCACTCGAAACGAAAAACACTTGTTGCCACTGACAGCCACATTGGAACCGAGCCAAACCACTCTAGCGGTGCTTCCTCTAACTATAACTACAGTTTTCGGTGGATCCCGCTAGATTGCAGACTATACTTAAGCTAATATGACGGGGGCTCATAATAAATACTGTGCCCATATTACCACCTTTACCTCTACATGCTAAATCCCACGGTATTCTCATGGAAAATAAGTGTATAATGGGAGCAAGAGAGATGAAGATAATAAATAAGGTATCTGTTCCTAATCAGCTGATCAGCTGTCTTCTGCATATTTGTCCAATTTGAAATGTTTATGTTTAGTCATTTGTAAACAAATCATTCCTTTTGCATTGAAGCTTTGGAAGTCCACTTTTATCACTGTTAAAAAAGTCATTTATTGCAATATAAATATTAATATATAAATTATTAAATAAAAATAATTTACTCAGAAATATAATGCTATTAAATATATTATATTTCCTTGTAAAGATTATTAATTATATAAGATAGCCAAAAAGTTCTTTGATGTTGAAACAATAATTCTTTGGAAATTCGCTGAGTACGCAGGTCTGCTGCGACGGGGGTATTTATTTTTATGACTATTAATTTGTTCTCTGGGCACCTAAAAACGAAAAAGTAACATGGTCCCGGGCTTAAGTCTTACCATGGGACCTACGGTAATAGCTTATTCCCTATGGGAAATTCGCTAAAAATTGCAAAGAGTGATATTGCTAAAACTTTTGTGAGTGTGACTTGATGCAGACACATCTCCTTTGTCATTAGGGTTTAATTTAAATTGATTCTTGAAGAAGAACTATGACCACTATCACTAGATTGCCCATGATCACATGACACTGTCTTGAGGTATTTAGCTGCTTGGTCAGATAGATGCTTGGTTTGGGAGTTACTTACTGCTACTTGTGTGGAACTCAGCTTCTGGTGTCGTCTAAGCTTGATTTCGGCTTCCTGCAGTTGAGGTGTCGACCAACCATGGCAATTTGGAGACATTTGATGTCCGACCGAGTTTAGTTCGGGGTTTCCTTTAGGAGATGCCTTTTCTTCGGGAGTACAGTGATCCAGCGCCAAGCTACTTCATCTTCAAGCTATTTTACTTCATCTTGGTACTAAACTCTTCATGAGTTATGTCATTCCTGAGGGATCTACTCGATATTTGACTGTAGGAAACCACTGTAATGTGTGCACCTGTATATGACTGGAATTTTCTTAGATTAGTCAAGAAATCTTCAAGTTTAATGCGATCTCTCACACAACCAATCGGCGAACAAAAGAGTTTTTTAAAACCCTTTGTTTTAAAATGTTCGGCAAATTGAGCAAAAGCAATATCATAATCCGATAATCCTATTTCTTAGGCTTGCAGTGATATTTGGGTTTAGTGATGAGGCTGTAGACTCCCGCATCACCATTTTTCTGTTGAAAAGCAAGGTGACAGTTAGCGCAGTCTTTGGAGGATGGTTTTCTGAAGTGCTTACCAAACGTTACAGTAACACCAGCTGTCATAAAACCGGTAGCTTTGAAATCCGCTGAGATTGAGTGCGCGAAGGCCACAGAAGAGTCGTTTTGATGCTTAGAAATCACATTTATTTGTCATATTCTCCTCAATAATACTGGGAGATGACTGTCAGAACATTAAGTTTCGAAAAGAAAGGTTTGCAGTGTTCCTGTGGATCTAAATGGAGAATTGATCTGATGGATTTATTTTGTAGAATGAGAATTCGTTCAATGTTTTTGGTTGAAGCTGATCCCCAGGCAGCCAGTCCATATCTTGTAATGTTTCATTCGCCACATCCATTATTTTAGTATAAGTTATGTGTTATTTGTTTAATATCGTTATTAGATTTAATTCAATGAGTAGCTAATGGAGACCAGATGGTAATTTAGTATTAAACAAAAATGATTTTATGCGTTATCACTTTGTTTGCTAATATTAGTATACAAGAATATCCCACCTTATCACCCCTTAGGACATAATTATCATAATACCAATAATTTATTATTTTATCCGAAATACATTTAAAATATAATCAAATAATTTTAAATTAAAGAAATATCCCAATAAAATGCCCACTAGCCTAAGTAGTTATTTATTGTGTAAAAGAGTTGCAATACAAATTAAAACATTTTATATAATATATATATATATTCAAAACCAAATTTACCAATTAATCAAAATCACATTACCCAGTGTTGTGCTAAGTGTTTGTGCTTCAAGATGTGTGAACCCCTAACAGTCAACAATGAAGAACATGTGTGAACCCCAGAGAGACACCACTGACCTTTCTTCTTGATCCAGCTTCCCTAGTGTTAGCATCTAAATTTTATAAGGACACAGTTCCTCCATTTTAATAAATTCCCCAGTCTGGACTAGAGCTTTATCCTAGTTCCAAATAATAGGGACATTGCCCAAACAGTACCAATTTAAATTCAATCCCATTTTAAATTTATTTATTCCCAAATATATAGTACTGGGCGAAGAATCATTGGAGCAGATTTGGTAAGATCCACCCATACATCCATCAATACCCAAGATAGTGACAAGAAGACAATAGACTTGAACTGTATTTATCCCTAACATTTGTGAACAATTAACATTCTTTTAAAGATTCAAAATTTATCCATGATATTAATTTCTATTTCTAAATTGAATATAAAAATTGAGTTTGCTTGTCAGCACGAGTTCCCCTCCCTGAGAAAGAGTCTGAATGTATTCCATTGTTAAACCCAGCTGATAGACATTTAACTATAATTGTGAAGCAAGAGATATAAGGACTGAAATTACCCACATCATTTTGTATCCATTATAATTTATAAATAATCAAGCATAAATTTAAATTAGAATTGTATTTCAGATAGGTAATAAATTTAAATTGTTGTAACAAAATAGTCTTATTATTTCATAGGCCTAGATAGCATATTAGCCTAGATTAGCTTACCCATCAAGTTGACCTGGAAATAGCACGATACAGATAAAAACAGATAGATATATATAAACACCACTACTAATCAAGAGACAGAATAATATTTATCAAATCTTTTATTAAGTATATCCATTATTCTAATATATTTTTCATTATAAACAAACACTTTTCTAACGTTAAGAGCAGCCAACATGGCGATCCCCTTCAAGTAAGAAACGATACGAACTATCGCATCGCAACAACATAGACCGGCAGTGTGTGTACAATTGCAATCTTAAATGTGAAGCAAACAGGGAATGGTAGGCTATTAGAGCAGTGTCTTCGTTAGTCAAGTTTCTTATTCTTCTGATTACATAATTTGCTGTGGAGAGTTTTTTGCAGACATAATCAGCGTGTTCTTGCCAGTTTATGTTTGTATCAACTATTATCCCAAGAAATTTGGTTGAGTTTGCCGATTGAATGGCGAGGTTGTTTTCAGTGGTCTTGTTCCTATTGTTCGGTGTAAATTTTATATGTGTTGTTTTATCTTTGTTTATATTCAAAATAATTGAGTTGCAGATACTTGTGACTGTCTCTAAGGTTTGATTAATTTTGTTGCTATTTTCTTGTTGGCGTTCCGTGGGCAACAAAATTGTTGTGTCGTCTGCGAAAAGTATACAGTTTATCTCACTGTCAATTTTGATTACTGAAAGTCTTTATTAGATAAATAATACACCATTATCACTTCGATTAATGAATGTGATAAGCATTACTGGTATTGTTTTACTAAGTAACAAAACTACGAAATAACCCGTGATTGACTTTAATAATTAATTGATTGTTTCGCTGGGGTTTTGAGGCCTATTTTAGTAAAAAATGTATATTTTAAGCTTCAAGTTATATGTATGTTGTAAAGACACAGCGTCTAGATTGTGCTTACCCAATGAAACGAATAGTGTTAACGGAAGTGGCTAGTTAAATGTGATACTAGCCTATTGCCAGGCAAAATAATTAAGCCTCTGCATCACTAATACTAAGGTTGTTCAGCAAGATCGGCCAAGGCCCTTAATACTTATGTCTACCTAAGTTTTCCAAAATTTGTGTTTCTTTATTTATACTTATTTATTTGTTCACCAAAGGATAACACCATTTTTACAGAGTAAGGATAAATCTGAACAATTCCCAAAATGGACAGTTCTTTGAAAAGTGAGGCAAAGTTTCTTCATACCCTATTGGAATATATTAAAATAATGAGCGAAATAATTGCTTCTAGCAACTATAACAGTAAACGACTAAGTTATAACAGATTCAGGCCTATCCCAAGTAAGACAAAAGCTTTGTAGAAAACGCAACAATTCAACGTAATTACATACTAAGTCTTTAGCAGCACAATTTATATAATTGCGTATTTTTAACGTCTTTTTAAATCACGTTCCAGACAGGTCAGATATAATGTAATTATTCTGTTAAAGTGAATGTGGTCTGGTCTGGTCAGTCTGGTCTGATCAGTGAGCAGACGACGACGGAGCCGAAACGATGTCAATACTCAAGGTGACTGTAGGCCAGGGCCAGGTGAGCTACATCCCATAAGAGCAATGGTGTCACTTTCTGCGACATCCGTGGATGTCGCCAGTAGTGTGTTTTGGTTACCGCTG